>CAUYQV010127876.1:0-96030 GCA_963574575.1 Galagoides demidoff
CATCACAGCTCATAGCAACCTCCAACTCCTGGGCTCAAGCGAGTCTCCTGCCTCCGCCTCCCAAGTAGCTGGGACCACAGGCACCCAACACAATGCCCGGCCATTTTTTGGTTGCAGCCATCATTGTTGTTTGGTGGGCCCCGGCTGGGAATTTGAACCCGCCACCTTAGCCGATTGAGCCACAGGCACCAAGCCAATGTCTTTATTTCTTAATTGTGGGATAGCTAAGCCCAGATTCAAGTCTTTCATTTCCTGAATAATTTCCTTAGAACCTTTCCTAAGCTCATAGGGCAACTGTATCAATTAAAGAAGATTTCTTCACAAAGACAGGATAACAGACTTCACTCTGGTAAAATTTTCTGTTCATATTGACCTTGGTTGTTTTTTTAGTATCAGTGAAAATCACTGAAATACTGAGTTAGTATAAATTAGACTCCTATTAGTGAAAAGTGAATATATAAAACTATGTTTGTTACACTTACCCTATCAGTTGAACTGACCTCTTCAGCTCTGAGTGGTCCTGGATCTAGTCTAATCTGAATAAGAGATTCACTGGATGGGGAGGAGAAAGCAAGATGGCTGACTCGAGACATCTCCTTTGCAGCCACTCATGATGAGATCAGGGAGGGAGGACTGCAGCCACCTCTGGCTGGTGGGCCCTGCCCAGATACATCTCTTGGGGGGACACAGGGAGGCAGCAAGGGACTCCAGGAGCCAATGAACAGATTGGAAGCAGTGGGGAACCAGCACAGAAGGTGGCACAGAAGGTGAGTGCTTGCATGCTGGCAGAGACCAGCTTGTTTGGTGGTAGATTTTAGAAAAAGAAGGCCTGCCTGCGGTCTTTTTTTTTTTAATTGGACCTGGGAATTTTCTGGAGTTGTATGACTGGGAGAACTTGGTTGAGGGAGTGATTTGGAACAGTACCCAGGAGCCAGGATTGAGCCCCCACATGGACCCGAACTCTCATGTTTGGCTGCTGGCTGGGTGCAGCCATTCTGGAAGAGCTGCCTAGGAGGAACAGCCCTCAGAGTCCTGGTGCAAGACTAATTCTAGCACCTGATGAGCTAGGCAGCCACCTGTGAGGAAACTTGAGTGAAAACCACTTTCCTGGGAAAGCCACTACATGGTTGAGTGACACGATTTGGAAAGGTCAAGACTTGTCTTATAAGCGGGCTGATGAGATTCAGGCTCAAAATACCATGGGAACTGAGAGCAAATAAATCAGAAGTATGAGACGAGATGTATTCAGTGCCAAGATAGTGGCTTCCAGTTCCCATCTTATATAGCCATATCAGCATTGTGATTAGAATCCCATACCCCAGAATGTTTCCTGTTGTCCAGGCAATATATTGCAATATGTTTTCTATTTTTTTTATTTTTCCCCTAGATTTTTATCTCTCTTTTTTTTTGCCTTTATAATTATCTATTGTTTCCTTCTTCTACACTAAAGGTTCCATTTTTGCTACAGTTTTTCTACTCATTTTATCTTTTTTGTGTCCAATTTTTTTCCTTAACTTTTTTTGTTTGATTTGTCCGGTTTTATTATGTTTTCATTTTTCTATCTTTATTTTCTTTAATACTAAGGGCTCCATTTTTGCTGCAGTTTCTATACCCATTATATTCATTTCCATTTCTCTCCTTTTCTCTCTCTTTTTGTAAAAATTTTTCTACTTTTATTATCTTTCCCACACAAATTTCTCAAATAACAACTAAGCATACCCCCTTTTTATATCTTACATAATTTTATTTTCCATTTTCTTTAGATACATTTATTATTATTTTAACTTTTTTTCTGATCTGTTTCATTCTTTGTCAATCTATATTCCATTCATGGAACAGAGCCTCACTCTGAGGCCTGAGCTGGGGTGCCACAGCATTGGCCTGTCTCAAGGGGACCTTGATCCCCTTGTCTAGGAGGTTCTTCTAGCTTTGGCCTTTGGAAGGATGATATTGGTAGGCCCCCACTGTGACATTCTGCTCTTTTTTAATTCTTTATTTGGTGGAAGTGGAGTCTCGTTTTTGCTAAGGCTGGTAAGGTGCTCCTGACCTCAAGGGACCCACCCATCCCAGCCTTCAGAAGCCAGGAATCGTGGGTGTGGGTCAATGCACCCTGCATAACACTATTATTAATACTGTCTCTCTTTTTCTGTTCTTTTCTTCTTTTTGTGAATCTTTCTTTTTACCACCCCATTTAATTTTTCTCTTTTTCTACTTTTTCTCCCTTATTGCTCCTCACTCTTTTCTCTTCATTTTGCTTCCATACCAAAAGGATACGTCAATATTTAAGAACAAAGACAAGGTAATTTAAGGAGAAGGATGAGGTGAAAGGAAAAAGTACAAGAAGTAGATAGGAAGAAAACATTCATAAAAAGAAACCAACAGAAAAATCCTGGCAACATGAAGAAACAGAACAGAGAAAACCCTCCAAGGGGTCACAAGGTAGCTACCACAAAGATTCCACCTATAAAGAAATGACAGAAGGGAACTTAAAACATGGATGGTAAAACAATGAAGGAAATTGCTGAGGAAATGGAAAACAACATAAAGGAAATCCAAAAACAACCAAATAAGGAAAGAAAGATATGAAGAATATAGTTCCTTAGCATAGCTTAAGGAATTAAAGGAGCCAATCAGAGAATGGCTTAAAGGAA
This sequence comes from Galagoides demidoff, assembly GCA_963574575.1. NCBI lineage: Eukaryota > Metazoa > Chordata > Mammalia > Primates > Galagidae > Galagoides > Galagoides demidoff. Next base: position 2,652 of record CAUYQV010127876.1, read on the forward strand.
AAAGTATCAATAATAGATTAGGCCATGTGGAAGAAAGAATCTCAGAGAGAGAGAATAAAGCTCTTGAGCTAACACAGGTAGTTAAAGAGGCAGAAAAGAAGAAAGAGAAAGCAGACCATTGACAAAGAGAATGATGAGACTACACAAAGCATTCAAACTATGATTTATTATCCCACAGAGGGGAAGAAGAACACCCAAGATGAATGGAAGCCCTACTGTAGGATATCACAAGTGAAAATTTCCCAAGTAGCACCAAAAATGCCAACATATTCTTTTCAGAGGGATATCAACTCCCCAGTTATCTCAACTCAAACAGAGCTTCTCCAACATAGATTGTCATGATGTGTCCAAAGTCAAGATGAAAGAGAAAATTCTGCAGTCAGCCAGGAGTAAGTGCCAATTGACCTATGTGGGTCTATCCATCAGGGTGACAGCACACTTCTCAAATGAAACTTTTCAAGCTAGAAGAGAATAGTCATCTACCTTTAACCTTCTTTTTTTTTTTTTTTTTTTAGACAGAGCCTCAAGCTATCCCCCTGGGTAGAGTGCCATGGCATCATAGCTCATAGCAACCTCCAACTCCTGGGCTCAAGCGAGTCTCTTGCCTCAGCCTCCCAAGTGGCTGGGACCACAGGCGCCCACCACAACGCCCGTCCATTTTTTGGTTGCAGCCATCATTGTTGTTTGGCGGCCCCAGGCTGGGGATTCGAACCTGCCATCTTAGGTGTACGTGGCTGGCGCCTTAGCCGATTGAGCCACAGGCGCCAAGCCCCTTTAACCTTCTTAAACAAAACAATTCAGTTCAGAATTCTGTATCTTGTTAAGCTAAGCTCTAAAATCAATGGAGAAAATAAAACCTTTTACTCGTATGCAAACATTGAGACTTTTTGCCCCAACAAGACCAGCTCTACAGGAAATATTTAGACCTATTCTCCACATTTAACATCACACTGGATCACCAGCAAACTGAACACCCAGAAACTAAAGGACAAAACTTAGCTTCTACCATGATGCAAAGGATCAAACTTGGCAATGGACTTTCATAAAACAAGATGAGTAGAACTCCACCACACCTATAAATTATCTCCATGGCTTGAATTCCACACTGAAGAGACACCAGCTGGCTGATTGGATAAAAAAAGCATGAGCCATCCATATGCTGTCTCCAGGAAAAACAACTAACCTCAGAGGACAAAACAAGACTCAGAGTAAAGGGATAGAAACAATATTCCAGGAAATCAACAGAAAGGAGAGGCTGCAATCTTATTTTCAGACACACATGGATTTAAAGGAACTTAAGTCAAAAAAGAAAGATAGACACTTCTCATTGGTCAAGGGAACAATACAGCAAGAGGAAATTTCAATTCTAAATATTTATGCCCAAATCTAAATGCTCCCAGATTTATGAAACAGACATTAATTTGTCTGAGCAATATGATATCTTATAATAGCAGGTGACTTTAACACTCCTCTTACAGAGCAGGACAGATGCTCTAAAAGATACTAAGCAAAAATACAAGTGACTTAAACGTGACCCTACAACAACTGTGCTTAATGGACATATACAGAATTCATTCATCACAAAGCTAAGGAATATACATTCTTCTTGTCAGTCCACAGAAAATTCTCCAAAATAGACAACATCTTAGGACATAAATTAAACCTCAACAAAATTAAAAGATTTGAAATTCTACCTTGTATCCTTTCAGACCACAAGGAAATAAAAGTGGAACTCAAGTCCAAAAATAATTTATTTTCATACTCTTGAAAAGGCATGGAAACTAAACAATCTCATGCTGAATGACAGTTGGGTCAAGGAAGAGATAAAAGATGAAATCATTAACTTCGTTAAGCATAACAACAATGAAGACACAAACTACCAAAATCTGTGGGACACTGCAAAAGAAGTCCTAGGAGGGAAATTTATCACATTAGATTCCGACATCAGAAAAACAGAAAGAAAACATATCAACAGCCTAATGAATCATCTTGAAGAAATGGAAAAGGAAGAGCAATCCCATCTCAAACCTAGCAGAAGAAAAGAAATAACCAAAATTAAATCAGAGAGTAATTAAAACAAAAGAATCACTCATAAAATTAATAAAATAAAAGGTTGGTTCTTGAAAAGATAAATAAAATTGATAAACCATTGACTAGATTAACTAGAAACCTAAAAGTAAAATTTCTAATAGCTCCAATCATAAATGTGAAGGGGGAAAATAACAACTGATACCACAGAGATACAAGAGATTATTTCTGACTATTTCAAATAACTCTATGCCCAGAAATTTGATGATATGGAGGAAATGTACCAATACCTGGAATCACACCCTCTCCCTAGACTTAACCAGGGAGAAAGAATCTTTTAAATAAACCAATATCAGACCAATAAAAGAAAAAATAAAAAACCATTCAACAACAACAAAAAAGCCCTGGACCAGATAGTTTCACATCCAAATTCTATCAGATCTTCAAAGAAGAGCTTGTACCTATACTGCAGAACCTATTCAAAAACATTGAGAGAGAAGAAACCTCCCCAACACATTCTATGTAGCAAACATTACCCTAATCTCCAAACCAGGAAAGGACCCAACTAAACAGGGGCACTATAGACCAATTTCACTAATGAATATTGATGCAAAAATACTCAACAGAGTCTTAGAAAATAGCTTTCAGCTGCACATTAAAAAAAAAAAAATCATACATCACAATCAAGTAGGCTTTATTCCAGAGATACAAGCTGGTTTAACATACACAAATACATAAATATAATTTACCACATCAATAGAAGCAAAAACAAAAGTGATATGACCCTCTCAACAGATGCAGAAAAAAACATTTGATAAAATCCAGCATCCTTTTCTAACTAGAACACTCAAGAAAATGGGCATAAGTAGCACATTTCTATAGCTGATTGAAGCCAGCTATGGCAAACCCACAGCTAATATCATACTGAATGCAGTGAAACTGAGGGTTTTTCCACTTAGAACTGGGAGCCAAACAAGGATGCCCACCATCACCACTACTATTCCACATAGTTCTGGAAATTCTAGCCAATGCAATCAAGCAAGAGAAGGATATAAAAGGCATTCAAGTAAGAGCAGAGGAGATAAAACTCTTGGTCTTTTCTGTTGATATGATCTTATAATTGGAAAAACCCAGAGTCTCAACCAGAATGTTACTGGAAGTTATCAAGAAATACAGTAATATCTCAGGGTATAAAATCAATGTCTACAAATCAATAGACTGTGCATAACAGCCAAGTTGAGAAGCAAATTAAGGACACAATGCCCTTTACAATACTATCAAAGAAAATGAAGTACTTAGAAGTACACCCAACAAAAGAGGGGATGGATCTCTGCAAAGAGAATTATGAAACTCTAAGAATAGCAGAAGACATTATCAAATGGAAGAACAAACTATGCTCTTGGCTGGGAAGAATCAACATTGTTAAAATGTCTATTCTACTCAATGAAATCTCCATTAAAATACCAATATCATACTTTGAAGAACTGGAAAAAATAGCACTTTGTTTTGTATGAAACTAGAGAAAAACTTATACAGCCAGTGTTATTCTTTGTAATTAAAACAAAGCTGAAGGCATCCTTTTACCAGACTTTAGGTTATATTTCAAGTCCACAGTGATCAAAACAGCATGGGTTTGGCACAAAAATAGAGACATAGACATATGGAACAGAATGGAAAACCAAGAGATGAAACCAGTCTCTACTTGCCATCTGATCTTTAATTAACCAAACAAGAGCACACAGTGGGGAAAAGAATCCCTATTCAACAAATGGTACTGGGAGAACTGGATAAGCACATGTAAAAGACTGAAACTCAACCCACACATTTCACCACTTACAAATATTGACACAAGGTGAATAAAAGATTTGAATCTAAAACATGAAATGATAAAAATATTATAATACAGTATGGGGAAAACTCTGATAATGTCAGCCTATTGAACGATTTATGACAAAGACTTCAGTGGCAATCACAACAACAAAAAGTAAACAAATTGGATTTAATTAAACAGAGAAGCTCTTGCACAGCTAAGGACACAAAAATTAAAGCAAAAAGACGACTTTCAGAATGGGAAAAGATATTGGTATGCTACGAATCTGACCAAAGTGTTAACTAGAACCTAGAGAACTCAATCACCAAAACACAAGCAAATAATTCTATCTACCACTAGGCAAAACATATGAACAGACCTTCCCTAAAGAAGACAGATGCATGGCTAATAAACCTTTGAAAAAATGCTGATTGTCCCTGATCATTAGAGAAATGCACATCAAAACTACCCTGAGATATCACTTAACCCCAAGGAGAATAGCCCGCATCACAACGTCTCAGAGTTGTAGATGCTGCCTTGGATGTCGAAAGGGGAATACTTTTATACTGTTGCTGGGACTGCAAACTAACACAATCTCTTTGGAAGGAAATATGTAGAATCCTCAAAGAACTCAAATTAGACCTCCCATTTGAACCTGCAATTCCATTACTAGGCAGCTACTCAGAAGAAAAAACAAATCATTTTATCATAAGTACATTTGCATTATTTAGCATAGCTCAATTTATAATCACCAAAATGTGGTAACAACCTAATTGCCCAACAACCCAGGAATGGATTAACAAGCTGGGTTTGTGTATACCATGAAATACTATTCAGTCATTACATCTTTTGTATCAACCTGGATGGAGTTTAAACACATTCTTCTTAATATCACAAGAATGGAGAAGTAAGAATCCAACGTGCTCATACCAATATGAAGCCAATAGTCTATCTAATACACATTCACATAAATAAGAAAAGCTCAAATCAATTCAAGGTGGGGTTCTTGGGAATAAGGGAGTGGGAAGAGAGGAATAGAGAGATGGATCAGCGTGCTCCCACTTAGTGGGCACAATGTGAGGGTGTACGCCACACCTCTTGGGACACAATTATAACAGGGATGCTACCTAACAAATCTAACAAATGCAAACATTGTAACCTAATTCTTTGTACCCTAAATTAACTGAAATAAATTTTTTTTTAAAGAAAAGGAAATTTGCTGATTTCAACCTATAAGAATGAGTTTCAGTTTGTGCTTCTAGGCACTGGATGCTGAAAATAAATTCACTCAAAATTATTATTAATGAATTTGTATAAACCTGGGGATATGAAGTTTCCAGAGAAAGTAGGGTACCCATTTCTGGGTGAAACAGGAGGGGAAGTATATCCCAATATAATTCAGGCTCAGCCCATCAGCACCATTAAATCCATGTGTATTCACACCGCTGCAGAGTCACTGGAGTGATATGGGCCCGAGAGCTACACTAATTCAATTTGAATTCTTTATTAAAGGGCCAAGGCTGAATAAGGAAATGGAGAAATTACTGTGTAAAATGCTTTACTACATTCAGTCTTCCTTCCATTTTCTTTTCTTGATTAATTTTCTTTCTTTCTTTTATGTCTTTCTTTAAAATTGGTGTTCCTTACTGTGTGTTTTATTCTGCACTTATTTTTCTTTATATTATCATGTACAATTACACACACACCCCCTCAGAGTTGCAGCCAATGTTCTGATCCTCATGAAAGGTTTCTTAGTTTTATTAAACTATTCATTTTCCTTTGTGCAGAATCTCTTTAAAAATGGTATTTTGTGCAGAGCTTTAGCTGTCATACGATGAATAAATATACATCCTATCTAGGGGAGTGTTTAGTGCTGGACTACGATTTTATGGGAACTATATAAGTGCTACTTGCTTCTAGATGAGAATTTTTAAATTAAAATCATTTAGTAAAAGAAGGCTCTCTACAGATATGTCAACACTGTCCATTTAGAAAATTACATGGGATTCAAATTATCATCATTATCATCTTATAGTTCAGAATGAGAAGCCGGAGATCTCTTTTTAAAGCAAATAACTAAAAGAAAGATGAACCTGCTGATCATTATCTAAAATCTGCTTTTCCTGATAAGGTTGACAGAAATTATCCAAATAGAACTTCAAACCAAAGTGCTTTTCTTGATTGTAAATACACAGGAGAAACACTCCAAAGACATCACGCAAATCTAAACAGACTAAAGATTTTATGTCAACGATTTCTTCCTCTGACTTTACACGTACTTGCCTCTTGGCCCTGCACAGCTACTTTTTTCATCATCAGTTTATTAATTTTCCAAATATACCACGCCCACAATGGAAGACACAACTCCCTGTCAGTTGTAAGATTCAACTCCCACGATTTGGAAGATTATAAACCACTTATCATATTATTATCATATAAAAAATTAAAAACCTGCCATCATTAATGTTAAGACAGGCAGATAGGTCAAAAGAGTAAATCCTATGGTGATGTTCCTCAACCATACCCTGAATGATCTACCCACAAAAGATATTGTGGAAATATTCAAACTTGTTATATTTCCTTTACCCTGAAAGACCAGATGCATCACCTCTCCCAGTCTTGGATCCACTCCACTTTTAAGCTGCATGTGGTGAAGAGGCATGAAGTCCCCAGAGTGTGCCTGGCTCTGTCTCAGGAAGTTATGTGATCTTAAATATGTTACTTACCCACTATGAAACTCAGTTTCTTTGTCTGGAATATTATTTTAATAATAGACATTTGCATATAGCTGTTAATAGCACTGCACACAATGCATAATTGTAAAGATGTGGAAACAACCCGAATGCCCATCAACGTATGAGTAGATTAATAAAATGTGGCATATGTATACCATGGAGTACTACTCAGCCATAAAAAATGGTGATCTAATATCCTTCTTAATAACCTGAATGGAACTGGAGACCATTCTTCTGAGTGAAGCGTAGCAAGAATGGGAAAACAATCACTACATCTACTTAATACGAGATTAGAAGGAGTTATCACCACTTAGGTGCACATATAGAAGTATAACTCAATGGGAATCAAGCAGGTGGGAGGAGGGAAGAGGGCTTGGGCTAATTTACACCTAATTGATACAATACACACATTCTGGGTAAAGGGCACATTTATAACTTTGATCTGAAATGCACAAAAGCAAATCATGTAACCAAAACATGTGTACCCCGGTAACATGCTGAAATAAAAAAAAAATAAATAAGTTAATTTAAGAAATTTTAATGTATAGTATGGTAAATACACAAAAAAATAGAATGTGTAGTATTGTGAGGATTAAAATAAAATAATACTCAGATCACAGCATTTGCCATATAGTAAGCACAGAATATACATTGGCTATTATTATTACTGACCCACTAGTTAATTGCTTCCCTGGACTCAGGAAATAAACCTCAGGACAGATGTAACATGCTTGTACAGTCATTTTGTACCTTAGCATAGCAGTAGACAAATCTACATATCTTATGCTCTGGAAAATGGATAAATAGAAGTTTCAAGGAGGGAGAAATTGCCTTTTAAATATAGGAGAGTCAGATAAGCCTTTATAGCAATAGAAAATGCATGATAATGTTTAAATCCTATTTATAATGTGGCTCAGTGAGTAGGGCGCTGGTCCCATACACTGAGGGTGGCGGGTTTGAACCCAGTCCTGGCCAAACTGCCACAAAAAATAGCTGGGTATGGTGGGCACCTGTAGTCCCAGCTACTTGGGAGGCTGAGGCAAGAGCTGGAGGTTTCTGTGAGCTGTGACGCCACAGCACTCTACTGAGGGTGATAAAGTGAGACTCTGTCTCTAAAAAAAAAAAAATTCCAAATCTTCCTTTAGATAAAGCTTAAAATGACAGTATGCCATTTTAGTTTATGACCCCTTCTATGAGAATAATTCTGACAAGTGACCCACTTTCATCCCTTAAAATTCGCCTGAAATTTAGTTCATCTTGTTCTTTATAACTCACTTTAAATGTTATATCTGGTAAACTGTTTGCTCTAAGACCTTTATGATGGCATTTGGGGGATGGCAACTTCAAACTCTGACTGAAAGAGAGGTGTCACAGAAGATGGGAAATACAAACTAGAAAAATTATTATTCCTCTATGCAGAGCTTTCATCAACAAACCAGGCACAGAAATGTTAAAGAATATTGTTCAGTGTGCAAAGAATTCAAGCTCTACCAACATCTAAATAAAGAAAAGTTTCACAAAGTAGAGTCCAACCTCCTCAAATGGGCCACAGTGGTTTGGCTTAGAGTGACAAGGACGATGTGTGGCAGTCTACAAATTAACTAACAGCATGGCAAACAAGAGGCCAGTTGGTATGTGACACGGGATATTATTGAATAACTGTCATCTTGTAATATGTTTAAATTAGTTAATTCGCTTCAATTCATTAATTTTTAAATTAATCAGTTCTATATGTTCTTTTGCAAAAACCTGGAAGAATTTTCCTACAGCTCAACATTGCCCTCCTATGGATTAAAAGCCATAATATGGTATTTCCGATCTTTAGAAAAGAAATAAGAAAATTACACGCCAATGAAACAGGTTTTAAAAGATGCAATTAGCTCTCAGATTCTGAATAGCAGTGTACAGGACTGTGCCCAGCATCCCTTGTATGACTGTACCATGTTTTAACTCCTCTGGTCATGGATCAGTTTAGCCCTGAAGAGAGTTCCCAACTTCAGACTGGACTGTGGTCTGTGAGAGGTGGATAAATGTGAAAAAATGAGCAACACTATGGTGGGACAGTAGTAATTCCACTGAGTCTAGGCAACACCTCCAAGGACATTTCAAGGTGATTCATGCTTATTCAACCATGTGTATTATACATGTTAAACTTTTATAAAACCTGGCAGAGGTCTGGGCATTATTGTGAGCTTAGAAATAAGGGAACATTCTATTAATTCATAGGGAGAAGAAAAAAATTGCTTGCCAGTTTATAGCTGAAACTGCCAGACAGCCATAAGCCAAGATCTGTAATGACTTCAATCAGACCTCTGGAAAGAGCTTGTGAAGTGAAAGGTCAGGGCAGGTGAGCAGGGTCCAAATAGCAGCTCAGACTCAGGATGATACTGACTAAGCAAAAAAAAAAAAAAAAAATGGGAGGGGGTTAGAAAAGCAATTTTATTTTGCAAAGCCATTTTAGAATTTTACTGTCCTTTTTTTGAAATGACGATATTAAGGAGAAAACTGGTGTGTTTGCTAATGATAGTGAAAAATAATCAGTAGCCCAACAGCAGTCATGTGGACATGATGTGCTTAAAAAAAAATTCTTAATCATTGTAAAATGAATGCAAGTAAGTCTGGGATAAGTTATTAATATTTTAACCTCAGTGAGTTTCAGTTTATTCACCTTTTTTTTTCTTTTGGGACAGAGTCTCACTATGTCACCCTTGGTAGAGTACCATGGTGTCACAGCTCACAGCAACCTCAAACCCTTGGGTTTAAGCAATTCTCTTGCCTCTGCCTCCCAAGTAACTGGGAGTACAGGTGCCGTCCACAACACCCAGCTAATTTTTTTTTTTTTGTAGTTGTCATTGTTGTTTAGAAGGCCTGGGCCAAGTTCAAACCCACTAGCCATGTGTATGTGGCCAGCGCCCTACCTACTGAGCTACGGGCACTGCCCAGTTTATTCACCTTTAAAACAATCTTATTATTCCTATTTTAAAAATTTGAAGATATGAATGAGAAATAATATCTTATGTAGCATATCTTGATACAGAGGGGAAGCTTTTTAAAAGATGGCTGATCATTAAACAGAAGCCGTAATAGTCACCTTCAATTGTAGTTTGCCCTTTCACATAGATTATTTCATTTTATTTTATTAACTACAATGCCATGTTTGGGGTTACTTCTCAATAGCATGGCTTCCCTCGGGGTCTTCAAAGCAGAGAAGAAAGAGACCAATTAAGATAAGAAAATCTTAGGGAACTTGATGAAGGTAGGAAAAAACAAGTCATCACTCAAGACCAACTCACAAGAGCAGAATCTCTCACCATGATCTGACGATAAAACTCTACATCCATAATTGAACATAATTTCAATTGTCTCCCACTTTGTACCTTCTGTTCACCATCAAGAAAAGAAAAGGTGGCAGGGGGGTCATTTGTAAGACAACCAGGAGAAATGTGTGGCTTCTTAGTATGCTCACATAGACAGCTCCTAGCCTTCCTTCCCTGGCCTGAGTTCATCAGGTGCCGATCACCTCGGCTCCAAAGATACAGTTCATGCCATGTGTATCTTCTTCAACATCTGGCATATTTAGGTAAGTCCAAGATGATTAGCAAAAAAGAAGAAGAAGACAAAGTGCATTGGATGAAAACCAGGGAAGGAAAAAGTACAGGAATAAATGAGAAATGGAGAAGGAGTAAAGAAGAAGCCTAGGAACCTCTTTATTTTTTCACAAAAGGATTAGGAGATAATTTAAGACTTACTTAAGCTGGAGTCGGTTAAATTTTCAAGCAATGGCTTTGAGGGTTACAAAGTTGCATACTTTCCAAGTTCAAAAGAGGAACGGATTCTACAGGAGGACAGGAGGCTGACATTTTACATGCATCATCTGTTCAGGAGGATGTGACGGCTAAAAGGAAAAGCAAACGCTTTCAAAGACAGATGTGGAAAGATAGATGCTACATGAAATCTGCCACCTACCAAAAATATCTGGAGAAGAAAAAACATCTGGTTATGTTATTTAAGCGTGGTCTTATTCCAAGGTTTTTCAGCCCATTCGCTAGGCTGTGCACATGGCAACATAAGTAAGATGCCATTATTGGTTTGCCCATTGAGAATTACAGACTTATCGAAATGAAAGGAAAGCATCAAAGAGATCACAAGCCTAAAACCCTGTAGGTCACAAACCCAGGTCCTTCCTGAGGTCAGGGACGTGGATGCTGAAGGGGGCCCGTGGGTACGCAGCAATCAAAAGAGTTTGCCATCCTCGTTAAAAGGGACAGCTGCTTTTGCCATGTGAGCACCCAGGTTTTGCATTGCCAGACATTCTAATTTCTCCTAAGAGGCTGGAAACTCAGACTACTTGTCTAATGACCTAGCTTATATTTTTCATGATTATTTGATTAAAAACAGAAAGGAAGGTAAGAAGGAAGGGAGGGAGAAAGGGAGAGAAGGAAAAAGGGAGGGAGGGAAGGAGGCAAAGGCAAGTGTTATGTAAATCACACCTATGGGTACCCGAGCCCCATACATCTATGGGTACCTGAGCTCTTACCCCATACATCTGAGAGCTGAGGGGCCCAGGAAAAAAAATGGGCTTGGCCAACCAAGGTCACAGTTTGTCAGGGAGAACATGTCAGGTGGTAGGTTTCCTTATTCCCAACTCGGGCTTGCCTGGCTTGTGCCGATTCTGATACACTCCCAAGCACACACTGAAATTCTTATTTTTCCAGAGCTTGGAAGTTGCTTTCCTTGTGTGCTTCCCTCTCCTTCGCAGCTTGGTTGAAAAGCCTCCAGATAAACCCCAACACCACAGCCAATGTTGCTCTGGTCCCTCAAGGAAATATTTCGTGATCTGGGAAGCGAGTTGGAAGAGAGGGAAAAACACTTCAGTGTTTCCTGGAGGTTCGGAGAATTGGACTCAGTGCAACTGAAATCTTTACTCCACCCTGAGCCTCGTGTTTTAAAATCCATTTCTCTTCTTTCCGTTCAACATTTCTAAAGTGTTGGTGCTCAACTGAATATAAAACGCAGCTCCCAAAATACAAAGATTAAACAAACATCTTAGGAGGTTTTTTAATTACTCTGACTTCACTTGTGCAGATAAAGTTTAGAGTCAAAGAGGCTCTGAAGGAAGCACCTTTCTAAACTTACAGAGGCAGAAAGACGCTGCTTAAAATGAGGATTATAAAAGATCAAAGGAACAGAAAGTGGACGAAAGATAAAAGGAAAACTCATATGCCCACGATGCCACTCTTTAACACTATTAAGGAATCATATTATTTTATTATACAGACATGTACCCTTGAAAGACATTTTGGTCAGTGACGGTTTATAGGGTGGTCCCATAGGATTACAGCAGAGCTAAAAAATCCCTGTGGCCATGGTGCTGTCACAACTCATCCCTCCCTTTATGTACTGATGCTTCTCTGAAAAAACCTCCTGTACTACAGTACATACTATGGGTGGCACATATTTGATAATGATAAGAAATGGCCGTCACAACTTTATGCATTGACTAAACTACCCTTACCATTATTTTGGAGTGCACACCTTTTACTTAAAAAAAAAATGTAAAATGTAAAGTAGCCTCAGGTGAAACCTTCAGAAAGTATCCAGAGGAAGGCAACGTTCCCATAGGAGAGGACAGCCCCATACCTGTTATTGCCCCTGAAGACCCTCCTGGGAGGCAAGATGTGGAGGTGGAAGACAGTGATGTTAATAATCCTGAGGCTGTGCTGGCTACTGCACATGTGTCTTTTTCTTTTCTTTTTTCCTGTTTTTTTGGTCAACCAGGATAGAGTGCAGTGGCGTGATCACAGGTCACTGCAACCTCAAACTCCTGGGCTCAAGCAATCCTTCTGCCTCAGCCTCTGGAGTAGCTGAGACTACAGGCATATGCCACCAAATTAAGTATATACAACTACACCAACACCAGCTGAATGTTTGTATTTTTTTGTGGACATGAGGGGGTCTCAATATTTCCCAGCCTCATCTCAAATTCCTGGCCTTAAGTGATCCTCCCACTTCAGCCTCCCAAAGTGCTAGGATAACAAGCATGAGCCCCCACGCCTGGTCTATGTTTTAGTTTTTAACAAAACAAGTTTAAAAAGGAAAAAGTTTATTAAGATTTTTTAATAAAAATGCTTACAGAATAAAAATATAAAGAACATAGTTTTGTACAGCTACACGATGTGTGTTTTAAGCTGAGGGTAAAAAGAGTTTAAAAGTTCAAATTTAAGTTTATTAAGTAAACAATTACATTAAGCTAAGGTTAACTTATTATTGATAAAAGAAAACAATTATAAATGTAGCACAACCCAAGTATACAGCCTTTATACGTCCACAGTAGGGTGCAGTAATGTCCCAGGCGTTCACATTCACCGCCACTGACTCACTGACTCACCCAGAGCAACTTGTAATTCTGCAAGCTCTATTTTTGGTAAGTTCCCTGTACAGCTTTACCTTTTTCTTTTATGTTTTATACTATATTTTTACTGAATCATTTTTATGTTTAAATATGTTAGATACAAAAAAATTCATTGTTTTACAATTGCCTACAATATTCAGTGCAGTACCAGGCTGTACAGGTTTGTAGCCTCGTAGGCAGTGGGATGTACCATCTAGGTTTGTGTACGTACCCTACATGATGTTCACCGAGCAAAGTGGTCCAAGGACACCTTTCTCAGAATGTATTGTCAATATATTCTCCTTGTTAATTGATGCATATCTGTACTATAAATATGGCTCAAAATGTATGTCGTAGTAAAGAGACCCCTCAAAACCCCTTAAAGACAGTGTTTGAAAAAGTAATTATGTAAAATAAGTGGAAAAGCATTTATAGGTAGCTTCTTCAATGTCAACACTCACCATCACCCAGCATAACGTACACTCTTGATTTGCATGACTCCCACGCAGGACTTGGGTTGCTGAATTTCTAGAGAAATCTCCTACAGTTGTGATTATTTTATGAATTGCAACTAATATGAATTACAAATATTTAAATTATAATCTGCTTTTACACTAAAGATGTTTACTATTTAACTACATGAGAGAGTTGGGGAGGGATATATTTGATGATACTGGAAAAGAACTAGTGATCCCTGGAGTCCATAGCACTGTTCTCCTCTTGGGAGCTGATGTAGTCATTGTCATCAGCGTTCTCCTTCAAAGGCTTAGAGAGTTTGATAAAGGCAATAGAAAGCTGTGCATAAATGGGAAATTCTTTCAGGTGCTTTCAATGAACAGAACTTGTGTGCTTTTTAACCAAATCTTCAAAGTTGTCTGCTGCCGTTATGACAGCTTCCATCAATAAGACAAAAGGTTTAGGGAAGGAGATGACATATGTAGTATTTACTATTGAGTATTTAATAGGATGAGTGATAAACACGGGGCCCCCTCCTCAGCAGATCCATCCTTCAGAAACTTGTTTCTCCCGTGCACAATTCCTGAGTTTCTGTCATTAACCGGATGCACACCTGGAGGCGTCTTCATCTCATGCTCTAAAATCTCTTGGGGAGGGGGACATGTTTCCTTTAATCTCATGGTGGAAAGACCCTAAAGATTCCAAATCTATCTTTTTTTAGGTAATGTCTCTTTTCTGAACGTAAGGCTCATATAGCTAACTGCCTCAAGGGCACCTACAATTCACCATACCCAAACAAGCTCATTATCATCCCCCAAACACAAACTTGCTTTTACCACAGTAGTAGAATTACTGTCCACCCAGTGGCCCAAGACAGAAACCTGAGTGGGCCCCTCTTTCTCATTCTCCCTCTTCTTCCTATATCCAGTCAATTATGCATTTGTTTTATTGAGTAATCTCATTTGCCTAAACTTTGGCGAATTTTCTTCACACTCTTCACAGCGTATGTTTCCTGAATTATTCCTATCTCTTCTTAACTAGGAGAGTTTCTCCATGTTTTTAAAGCCTCTATAATTAACTTACTTCTGTAGGTCGATTGACCTTTAAAAACTGTAACGCTTAGTGTAAAGCACTTTAATAGTTCCCCATCACTCTCACAGTAAAGTTGAGGCCCTGTGTGGCTTACCTGGTCAATGTCACTGCCCCCACCCCCGAGACTTCAGCCTCCCCTGCACTAGTTTGCCCCATTCTAATCCATCTATTCCCCTCTCCCCACCCTAATTGTCTTACTCACTCTTCAAAACTCAGATTAGATGTAACTTCCCTTGACGTTTCCTGTCTAGCTCACAGGCACAATATGTTTTCCTACCTTACTGGAATGCAATTACATGTTTCTGGATGCAACCTAGATTTATTAAATGTCCATTATATGCCAAGGGTTATACTCGATTCCAAAGTACAGTGGTAAACAAATAAGAGGTTTCCACTCTCATGGGCTTACATTTCAATGACCGTTATTACATTGACAAATAAACACATGATGAAGATTATAAGTGCCATGAAGAACCACGGAGCAGAAAAGAGCATGGAGTGTAACTGGGGCAAGAAGAAGCCTTCAGTTCGGGGGAAGAAGTGAGGGTAGCTGAGTCACAGAAGTAGGGGAGCAGGTCCTGCGGGATTCTGAGAAAGAAGATTGCAGAAAGTAGAACATGCACAGACACCATGATGAAAAGAGTCTTGGCGTATTCCAGGAGCAGGAAGAGGAAGAGGGAAAGGCGGGGGGAGGAGTGGGAGAGGAGCAGAGCAGGTCAAGCGCATGCAGCACTGAGGCCCCAGTGCAGACTCTGCCTTGGACTCTTCTGGGGATGGGAGCCGTGGAAAGCTATTTAGGAACTGTGCTCTGAGCAGACTCTTACTGTGGTGTGTAGAAACATCTATAAGAAACAATTCAGAAGACAATTCTATCAAGGATTCTGGGGAGAGATGGTTATGGCTGAGACTACTGTGCAGTGGTAGAGACAGGAGGACATGGGTGTTTTCAGATCATATTTTAAAGGTAAAGTACACTTGGGTTGGACATTATGTATGAGAGAAGAAAGGAGACAAGGATCACACATTTTTTGTCTGAGCAACCAGCAGTCCCCATTACAGGAAGCCTGATCTGCATGCAAAGGGCCCCATATGCACACACACCTATGATGAAGTCTACTGATAAAGTAGGCCCAGTAATAGATTAACACAAAGAACTAATAATAAGACGGAACAATTACAACAATAATTCCAGCACCTTCTCCCTCATGTAACATTTCTGGATGATCTTTAATACGTTCCTCTGTGTGTCAGCAAATTCTTCTCCATCAATTTCTCTTGCTGCGTGCGTGATTTTCCTAACCTCTCCTTTGTTTCCCAGAAAGCTTTTAAAGTTAACTCACGATTTCACTCTGTCAGTTCTTCCATAGGCATTTACGGTTTCTGGTTTTGATTTATTAATTGCAGTTGGATTACTGTTATTGTGTCAGCAATGCTGAGTGATTTCCAGGACTGCATTATGTCCAGATTGGGGTCTGCATCAATTACAGATTGAATGTGATCAAACACCAGGAAGGTATGTGGCCTTGACAAACCATATGATTCTTTGATCAGAGGACTAAAGCAATGAGGTTGCATTTAGACATAAAATCTCAACCATTTCATTTTTATAGCAAAAGATTCAGGATAGTTAGGTGCATCGTCTATTATTAATAGGATTTTTGAAAATTGTTTGGGCTTCATTGAGGGTACAAAGAATTAGGTCACACTGGTTGCATTTGTTAGGTACATTCCCCCTTATAATTGTGTCCTGCTCCCAAGAGGTGTGCCATACACCGTGACCCCCCAACCCTCTCCCCACACCCTCATTTCCCTACCCTCCACCATGTATTAGGTCATCTGCTGCCTTCATATTAGAATTGAGCACCTTGGATTCTTGCTTCTCTGTTCTTGTGATGCTTTACTAATAAGAATGTGTTCCACATCCATTCAGGCTAATACAAAAGATGTAAAGTCTCCATCTCTTTTAATGGCTGATTAGTATTCTGTGGTATACATATACCACAGCTTGTTAATCCATTCCTGGACTGGTGGCATTTGTTTCCACATTTTGGTGATTGTAAACTGAGCTCTGATAACAGTCTAGTGCAAATATCCTTATGATAAAATGATTTTTTTTCTTCTGGGTAGATGCCCCCTAATGGGACTATAGGATCAGAAATGCAAATCAAAACCACCCCGAGATATCCCCTAACCCCAGTGAGAATGGCCCACATCACAAGTCTCAAAGCTGCAGATGCTGGTGTGGATGTGGAGAGAGGGGAACACTTTTACTCTGCTCTTAGGACTGCAAACTAATATAACCTTTTTGGAAGGAAGTGTGGTGAATTCTCAAAGAACTCAAAGGATTCTCGAAGCATTCTAAATCTCAAACTTTCATCTTCCAAATATTTTTTCGTTCTAGGACGAACATTTGGTGGAACCATTCCATAAACAAGTTGGCTATTACTCTTGCTTTCTGATTATGCTTCCACACATAACAGATAATGTTTGTTTTTGTTTTTGTGAGCATGTGAATTCTTCACTCTGTACACTAAGCCCAGCTTTCTCCTATATATTCTTATAATACCAAACTTGATCTGTCCTTCCAAGTTCTACGCCTTGGTTTTTGATCTTTTACCAATGAATGTTCTGTTGGGCATCTTCTTCCCAAAGAGCTCAGCCTCAGAAAGGTGAAAACTCACTGTGGATTGAGTCGTCTCTTCTTAACTAATTTCTTCAACTTTGCTGGAAATGTGACAGCAGCTTCTTCACTGGCAGATGCAGCTTTGTCAGTAATTTTTATATTTTGCAGCCCAATTCCTGAATCTGCATAACCATTTCTTACTTGCAGTAAATGGCTGGATGTCACTTATTTCAAGGGATTCTTGCTGAACTCTGCATATAGGCTCAGTGATTCCTGATGCAACACGTTCCTGCCAATCAGAACACATTTTCTTTTTTTGTGCATCTCTTCCACCCACAAATTCAACACCTTTTACATCTTAAATAAGCACTCATCGTGCATGGCTGTGGCTGTAATTTGTGTCACAACAAAACAACTGAGATATGACAGCAAACTGGCACAAAGTTCTCTTCATCACAATTTCCATGGATAGAAGATTCATTCTTACTGTAGAGATATATTTATAACCTCAGAATTGTTTTTTCTTTTTTTTCTTGGCCAGAGCTGGGCATATGGGGCTGGCGCCCCACTCCTTTGAGCCACAGGCCCTGCCCTTTTTTTTTTATTTTGCTTTCCTTATGCTGAGAACTTTCACCTCTTCACTTAAAGGAAGCACTTACAGTTTCTCTTTGGCATATCTAAATTGCCAGCACTGCTACTCCTGCACTTTGGGGCTACTCTTAAGTAAATTAGGGGTTGCTTTAACATAATCAATGCAATATTGTGATAGTCAATGAGCCAGCTACTAAATAACTAATGAACAATTGGTATCTACAGCAATGATATTGATGCAGGACAGGCGACACCCCAGCCAGCTCAGCCTGAAGCTGCAGCTGACAGAAAAACCAGCAGGCTGGATGGTAGGCAGAAGGGCCCATAAGAGGCTCCAGTAGCTTGAGGGTCCAGACAACTGCTGGGGAGACACCAGCACCTTAGGTCTCCCTCCCCTTGCACTTCTGGCTGCACAGGGAACCCCACCTTTCCTAGGCCTGGTCAATTTGATGTAAGTTTCCTAGACCTGGGAATGAAAGAGATTGTAGCCATTCATTAACCAAGTTCCAGCTAACTGTAACTTTAGAGGACCCATGCCTCATAAATGTAACAACTGAGTTCCAGTGAAATGACCCCATGAGACTATATATACCCTTGACAAAGAGCCCAGAGGGGGACAGAGAGGGGGAGACAGAGAGTTTGTTCCCCCACCAGGGTTCTCTCTGCCAGGAGCTTTGGTGTTTTTGTATTCTTTTCTTTTCTGTAAATAAATCCTGTCTTCAAATGATCTATGGTCCGTGGATTCATTCTTTGAATCACTGAGACTAAGAAGCTACTGAAGACGAAACTCCAGTATCAATATGTCCGCAGTTATATGGAGTGAGATAGTGTAAGATTTCATCACCTTGCTCATAAATTTATGAATTATTTATTTCTGACATTTTATTCTCATAGTTTCAAACCAAGGTTGACCAAGGATAAAGGGAGACTACTATACAGTGAGACAGAGACTATGGCACAGCCAGATTTAGGAACAGGATATTAGGGATTCAGTGTTGATGTGGCAAGTTTAAAATGCCCAAAGTGGAGACCTGGAGTACCTGTTAGAATAATGAATTGAAGTGCAAAATAAGTTTGCCTTGTTTTTTCTTTGTAGAGACAGTCTCATTCTGTCACCTAGACTAGAGTACCGTAGCATTAGCCGAGCTCATGGCAAACTCTAAATCCTGGGTCTAATCAATCCTCTTGATACGGGAATTTTGTCTTTAGTAGGTCCATGATCTCTATGATTCAAAGATGAACCCATGGACCACAGATCAGTGGTAAGGTAGGATTTATTTAACAAAAAAGAATATAGATAAAAAATACCAAAGCTCCTGGCAGAGAGAAAAACCCAAGTACAAAGAAAGCTCTCGCTCTCTCTGCCTGGGCTTTGTCCAGGGTTATATATAGGTCCTTTGTAGTTACATTAGGCCAGGACTTGGTAAGAAATGAATGGATACAGTCCCTTCCACTAGGGTAAGATGAATGAGTGCATTAATGAATGGATAAAAACCCTTCACGAGGGTAAGGTGAATGAGTGCATTAATGAATGGATACAGTCCATTCCTAACATTGGTCAGGCCTAGAAAACTTACATGAAATTGACCTGGGCATAGGAACTGGGGGTTCCCTGTTCAGCTGTAAGTGTAAGGGGAAGGAGACAGTAAGGCGCGGGTGTCTCCCCAGCACTTGTCTGGCCCCTCAGGTTACTGGAGCCTCCTGCTGCCCCCCACCCCACCCCACTCCCCAACCCACTGGCTCCTCTCCCAGCTGCCACTGCACCACACCACCAGGGGGAGGCAGCAGGTCCTTCCTTCAGCTCCTCTGAGCAAGCTGTGGCACCACCCACCCTCTATCACTCTGGCCTTAGCTCCTTGAGTGGGACTACAGGTGTCTACCACAATACCCAGATAAATTTTCTATTTTTAGTAGAGGTGGGAGTCTGGCTCTTTCTCAGGCTGATCTTGAGCCCCTGAGCTTAAGGACTTTGCCTGCCTCAGCCTCCCAGAGTGCTAGGCTTTCAGTCCTGAGCCACCACACCAGGCCCCGGTGTGCTCTACTAATCACATCTTGAATTGAAACTGTGTGAGCACAATCCCTGTTTTTTTGTTTGTTTTTTTAACTTAAATCTCTATGCAAAGCATGTGAAGAAATTTTATCACTGTCTCAGTTATAAATTTATTTTAATAAACCTCAGTTAAGTTTTACTAAAGCATTATATTGTTTTATACGTATATCTTAGCTGTGTAAAAAAATCAAACTCTAACAGGCCCCTGTTACTGTAGCTGTGCAAGTCTTCAAAGAGGTCCCGAGTAGCAAGTGACATCCCATACTTCTGCCCAACATCAGAACTTCTTCCTCCCATTTTTCTAATTCTTAACTTCCCCTCCTTCCCTTCCCAAATGGCAGATACTGACAGAAGAGATTAGGATCACTCAGTGACCCTCTGTGTAAAAAACCCAGAAAGTAAGCTTTCCCCAGTAAGAGATTTCCTTGAGATTTTGCTGTTTCCTTTAAAAACCATAGGCTACCTCAAGCCTCAGATCTCTGATTCCTGTGGAAGCTTCTGAAATAAACTAAATTTGAAGAGCAAAAGCACCTTTCATCTGCTGACCTGAAGAGTGAATTTAACAACCTGCAACTCTGAACAGCTTGCTTTCTGAGGCAGGTGCTTTCTGTGTCCCTTATCACAGTTGATTACACTTTGAACAAGTTTCAGACTAAAACTGAGTAAGATTCTAAAAACAGATATAAAGTGGTTTTAGATTTTTAAAAAAGTCATTGTTTTATTGACTAGCCAAAGAAAATATAAACTTTGTTTGTTTCATGAGAATTGAATACACCTCTTTTGTTGTTGTTGTTGCAAATGCATAGAGGTATAGAACACAGGGCAGCTCTCCAATCTATTAAGACTCCATTTTTCCAAAATACAGACGTTTCATTGAGGGCTGATACAATGTTTTGCACGGGGAAGATTGGAAATTGAATCTTTCCACTTTTCAACCTCAATTGTGGAAAGAGATGAGAAATTTAAATGGCTTGTAGGTAGCCAAAGCACACATCCGCCCATAACTTTTGACATTTGGATGACCTGATGAAGAGACAAATAAGGCAAAAACCTACTATCTTGATGAAATCCTTATGCACAAATGTGGAGAGTATTAGCTTGTTCTGATGCACCCTTTCACAAACATTTTTAATCCCTCCTTAAAAACAAAACAAAACAACAACAACAAAATAGTTGAACTATGTAAATTGTTTAAAAGCAAAAAAACCTAGAGTGTTTGCAGAGTAAACCTTAAGATAGTGACCATACAATATTCTTCACAAATAGGGTTGATCTCTCAATAATACAGAACAGATGTTGGTCAGATGCTAGATAGGTTCAGACTTGACCCCAAATGTGACTTTTCTGTTACTGTGGTTAAGCTTGAATTACTGCTCTCTATGCTTTATTTAGCCAAGCCTTGTAAATTGGCAAAAAATAATAGTCTGTGCTTTCAAAACCTCTTGGATGGAAAACCCCAAGATAGTCTGCGTGGCATAGCCTAAAAGCCAATGGGGGCTGGTAGGTTCCTCCATGGAGAGATAATGGTGAAACAGGGCCATAGTTAGATTTGGAATATAATGAGATTAAATGCATAATGATTATTTTTGTTAGAAATTGATACTCCGTTGAAATTCAGAACTGTGAATGTAAATTCCTTTAGGGGTGTCCAATCTTTTTTCTTCTCTGACTGATGTGGGAAGAGTTGTCTGGGCCAGAGTTTACATACACAAACACTATTGAAAGTTGATAAGGGGAAGGAAAAGACCCATTCATAATATTCATGATATTTGACACTATAGATGAGCAAAAAGGCCCTCACATAGGCACCTGCCACAACCCCCGGCTATTTTTTGTTGCAGTTGTCATTGTTGTTCAGCTGGCCCGGGTTGGGTTTGAACTTACCACCCTCCGTGTATATGTCTGATGCTGTAACCACTATGCTATGGGTGCTGAGCCTACAGTGTGTCTTATACTGGAGATAAAGCCTCCATTTTTAGGAAACTGTGTATCTAAATCCTGATATATGTACACTTCCTGCTTCATTGTCTAAAGTTATATTGTCTTCAGTTTCTTTTTTACGAAGTTTAGATTCTGTATTTTTTGTAAATATGAGTTTACACAAAAGTCTCCAGTAGGAGATATACATTATTTTGGATCACTTCCAATTTTAATCATTATTGATAGGAAACAATTAGGAGTGTGATAGGAAAATGAGGCTATATTCACGAAGCCTGTTCTGTTACATCCCTAAACTCTAATAATTTTTTTTTAACTGAAAAAAGCAGGAAGTGTAAATATATCAGGATTTAGATATACAGTTTCCTAAGGATGGAGGCTTAATCTCCAGTGTAAGACACACTATAGGCTTGGCACCCATAGCACAGTGGATATGGCGCCAGACACATACACTGAGGGTGGCAGGTTTGAACCCAGCCTGGGCCAGCTAAACAACAATGACAACTGCAACAAAAACTAGCCGGGTGTTGTGGCAGGTGCCTGTAGTCCTAGCTACATAGGAGGCTGAAGCAAGAGAATCACTTAAGGGTTGGAGGTTGCTGTGAGCTGTGATACCAAGGTACTCTACCAAGGGCAACATAGTGAGCATCTGTCTCAACAACAACAACAAAACTAGACACACTGTAGTCTGAGTATGCAGCCTCAGTTCTCATTGTAGCACCTTCTTTAATCGTGTCTCTTTACTATTTTTTTGTTAACAGACCAGGGTTTGAAAAATGAAGACACGTAGCACTTTTACTTAAAGGAAGCATCAGAAAGGACATTCAGATAGACAGTATTTTGTCTGTAATACTTATTAGTATGACAGTGCCTTTTGGGGAATTACCAACAATGAAACAATTAAAATGGAAAAAAAATGTTGCCAGCTCTGTATATATATTAAAAGGTCAATATCTCACCTCCACCACCGACTACACAATAGTAAGATAGTGTAGTGTACAAAACCCTTTCAATTATGCTGCTTTATTTTCATTCTACATACATCTTATTGTGAGTTATACTAGAAAGGACAAATATCAATCACATTCATTTTTAATATGAAATGACAAAAGAGTACAAAGTATAAGTGAGGGTTCTATATCCAATGAAGGTGAAGTAAGCAACTCGACTCTGAATCTCTCAACGGAGTGGAATCAAGAGCCTTTTGCAGAATGCACAAAGGAGCTAGTTGAGAATTCTGGCCAATGAATGAAAGCAGGTGGCCTGGGAAGAAATACAGAACCCAAAGTCCAAGCAATCCAGTGCAGAGTTTCTTCCTGTTCCTTTTTTTCCATTCATTTAATCTTGCCTTAGAGTTAGCAGAAAATCTCAGAGCAGTGTACCAGACCTGGACAGAAAGAGCTCCAAGAGAAACTCCTCCTTTTTCTTCTACTTTTCTTTTTTCCTCCTTCTTTTTCTCCTTTTCTTTTTTTTTTTTTTAAGAGAGACAGAGTCTCACTCTGTTGCCCTAGGTAGAGTGCCATGGAGTCACAGCTCACAGCAACCCCCAGCTCCTGGGCTTAGGCAATTCTCTTTCCTCAGCCTCCCGAGTAGCTGGGACTACAGGTGCCTGTCACAATGCCTGGCTATTTTTTTGTTGAAGTTTGGCTGGGGCCGGGTTTGAACCCACCACCCTCGGTATATGGGGCCGGCATCCTATTCACTGAGCCAGAGGCACTGCCCTCCCTATTTTCTTTTTACTTTTTTTCCCAGTTGTATGTCTAGGATATGAAGTCTCAATGAGATAGAGGAAGTTAGGGGAACGCTCTCTGTCTCAGAGACAGAGAAAGAAGAATGTTCCTTGTTTCTACCTTGACTTTGCACGTTGCACACTGCAAGCTGCACTCCTGAATCCATAACTCTGTGTGGTAGCAGCGGTGGCAGCCAGGAAGGTGCCTAAAGCTCTGGGGGAGGAGAATCCCTCTAATAAGAAAAAAATGAGTGGTGCAAGAGCCACGGAAGGGAGTTCTCATCTCTTCCTCCTTCCTTGTGGATCTGGAGGTGGAGTGAGACTTAGTGTGTGTATGACAAGCTGAGGAAACTGCCAAGAAAACCAAGAAGCCAGGACCTAGGAGTGAGACAGTTGTGGAGAAAAGTGTAGAGAGATAAGGGGGCTTAAAAGAGACCCCAGAAGTCCGCTGTACCTGTGACTCAAAGGAGTAGGGCGCTGGCCCCATATGCCCGATGTGGTGGGTTCAAACTCAGCCCCGGCCAAAAAAAAAAAAAAAAAAAGAGATCCCAGAAGTTTTATATGAATTTTTCAGCTCATCTGTGAGTGGTGAACTTGACCCTAAACAGCTTTTGAGAACTATAACCCAGGTCTCAGACTGGCCCATGGGTGGCACTTAGGCAAGAGGGAATTGAACAATGTTGTAAAGGTTTTGAAAAACATACTGTCACTTGAACCACAATCCATATGCACATGTGGAAATTGCAACCAGCACCAAATAGGTGCAATTTCTACTAAAACAAAACAAAAACACACATAGAATTCCATACAAATAATATTTAATATTCAAAATGTCTCACTGCTAATCCAAAATTACTTAAAACATAAAAAAAAATTAAAGTCAGATACATTATGGAAAGGAAAGAAAACCAGATGGGCATAGTGGCTCACCTGTAATCCTAGCACTCTGGGAGGCTGAGGAAGGTGGATCACTCAAGCTCACAAGTTCGGGACTAGCCTGAGCAAGAGCAAGACCCCATCTCTATCAAAAAAGAAAAAAAAATTCAGGTGTCATGGTACCCAAGCCCAAGAGTCTAACATTCCTGTGAGCTAAAATGCCATGTCACTCTACCCAGGGTGACAGAGTGAGACTACAAAGGAAAAGAAAGGAAGGAAAGGGAAGGGGAGGAGAGAGGAGGAGAGGGGAGGAGAGAGGAGGGGAGTGCAGGGCAGGGCAGGGCAGGGCAGGGCAGGCAGGGCACCAACCCAGTATAAACCCAAAGAATCTATTATAAAATGCTGAAATAAATAATAAGATTCTTAAAGCAATGAAAAGTCCAATCATATAAATAGAATTTATAAAATGGAAAATACAACCCATTAATCTATATTTAAAATCTGCTAAATATTTTTTAAATCTGTATTATTTAAAAGCATTTGATAGGTTCAATAGCAAAATAGAGGCAATAGAGAAAAGAGATAATGAAACTGTAGATAAATCAGTAGAAAACACCCAACTTGAACAATAGAAAAATACTGAAAAAAAATAATGAACAGTCTGAGGAACCTGTAGACAATATCAAACTATCTAACATCTGTGTCATTTGAGTCACAGAAAGAGAAGATTGTAGTACAGATTTTTTTTTTTTTTTTGGAAGAAATCATGGCCTGTATCCTTTCCAAATTTGTTTTGCAAACCGCAAACAGAACAAACTCAAAGAAACACAAGCCATACATAACAACATCAAACTGATAAATACTCAAGATAAAGAAATATACTAGGCTCGGCACCTGTGGCTCAAGTGGCTAAGGCGCCAGCCACGTACACCTAAGGTGGCAGGTTCGAATCCCCAGCCTGGGCCCGCCAAACAACAATGATGGCTGCAACCAAAAAATGGCCAGGCGTTGTGGAGGGTGCCTGTAGTCCCAGCAACTTGGGAGGCTGAGGCAGGAGACTCGCTTGCCCAGGAGTTGGAGGTTGCTGTGAGCTGTGATGCCATGGCACTCTACCCAGGGGGATAGCTTGAGGCTCTGTCTCAAAAAAAGAAAAGAAAAGAAAAGAAATATACTAAAAAAAATCCAGAGAAAAGTAATGTATTACATACAGGAGAATATTTGAATGATTGTGTATTTCACATCAGAAAGGATACAGTGGAGTTAAAATGTTCCTCTACTGAAAGAGAGGAACTGTCAACCTAGAATTTTTGCCCAGTAAATATAATCGGCACTCAGAAATGGAGGTAAAATAAAGATGGTCTCAGATGAATGAAAAGGAATTCATCACCAGAGAGTCCGCTGTAAAGGAAATGCAAAAAGAAGTTTTTCAAGTAAAAAGAAAAAAATACCAGAGGGAGACTTAGAACTTCGGGAGTAAAGGAAGGGCTACACGAGTGATAAAGATCTTCATAATATAACAGACTTTTTCTCCTCAGTTTCTAAAAATATGCAATATTGTTGAAAGGAAAAATAATAACAACAGTGAGTTGTTCAGTATATATGGAATTAATGAATACTACAAATATAATGGGGGACATAGTGGTACAGGTTTTACATTTGACTAGAAATAGAAAAATATCACTGCTAAATATACTGTGAAAAGTTAAGAATGTATATTTTAATCTCCAGAGAAGCCACTGGGAAACATATATTTCCTAAAGGATATCCACAGTCTGGCTGGGCATGGTGGCAGCTCACATCTATAAACCTACTACGCTGGGAGGCTGAGGAGGAAGGATCGCTTGAGCTTAGGAGTTCAGGACCAACCTGAGCAGAGCAGGAAATCCTGTCTTTACTAAAAATAGAAAAATTAGTTGGGTTTTGTGTTGGCCACCTGTAGTTCCAGCTACTTGGTCGGCTGAGGCAGGAAGATCGTTTGAGCCCAGGAGTTTGAGATTGAGGTGTGCTAGGCTGAGGCCACGACACTCTGGCCTGGGTGACAGAGTAATATATATGTACATATATATTACTATGACTATTTGAAACATTCGAATAATCTAAGAAAAGGTAAATAAAGTAGAATGAAAAGCAGAAGCTTCCTGTCATGTGACACAGTAATCCCACTCTTAGAGTAACGAAAATGTCACACAGCACACATGCATGAATTTGGATGGAAGTTTCATTTGTAGTCACTCAAAACCAGAAACAACCCAGTGAACTTTAACAAGTAAATGATTCAAAACAAAGGATTACTACCAATCAAAAGAGAAACAATTTACACAAGCAGCGAACAGCATGGATGAGTTCCCAGGGGTATTATGCTGAGTGAAAGAGGCATTCTCAAAAGATTACATACTGTATGACTCCTTTATTAGCCAATTTTAGAAAAGGCAAAAGAACAAGAGCAACCTCTTTGGTGTGAGCAGGTAGGAGAAGGGGAAAGGGAATTGATCAGGGTGGTGTGACTGTTTTATATAAAAATTATGGTGACTGCTATACAAATTTATATATTAATGTATATTAAAACATCTGAAGAAAGTTTAAAAAAGAAATCTCAGGCAGCACTTGTGGCTCAAAGGAGTAGGGCGCCAGTCCCATATGCCAGAGGTGGTGGGTTCAAACCCAACCCTGGCCAAAAACTGCAAAAAAAAAAAAAAAAAGAAAGAAAGAAATCTCAAGTGAGTTCCCTAAGATTATGTGACTTTTATGTGGTAAGTCAGTAGGAAAGGTAAATGCTTTTCTGACTGGCCCCTAAAACATTTGTTGAAAGAAATAAATTGATGAATGAAATAGCAGCCTACCAATAAATAGAATAGTAATCTGGTAATGTGTTAATGCATCACTTAATTTTTTACATTGCAATTATAATGTTTAATGTATTTAATTTATCCTTTGTCCCTTTCAAGAACATTCCCTGCTTTACCATTTGCTGCCATGTGACTTTGCAGTTACTCCTATAAAGGTTCCAAGTATATTTCTCTATCCCTCAATTTGGGTTCTGCTATTTGTATATGCCTTGTTTTGTCAAAAGAATAAGGTGAAGTGACCACATGCCAGCTCTAGGCCTAAATGCCTTGTATGTTACCACTTGCCCTCATATTCCAGTATTGCCATGAGGAAAACATTACTGGGGTTAGCCTCCTCAGCCTGGGAGAAAGACAACAGGTGTGCAGCAGAAAAAACCTCAGTAAACTAAGCCCAGCAGACCCAAAGCTCCACAAAATTAAATTATGGGGATTTTAAGGAACCGTGTTTTCAGGATCGTTTCTTATATACTCTTTTGTGTGGCCCAGGCTATGTGGCATTTTCATAAAGCAATTGACCTCTAGTCTCTAGCAAAACTCCAGTTTCGGGGTGACAGCATGAGAATCAAGATATCTAGAAAGATATTCAGACAAAAAGAAAAAGACAAACACAGTTCTAATAAGTAGAGTCCATGGCTTGTTGATAGGCTCAACGTAAAACGTGGCTAACAGACCTGCAAGGAAAGAGTCAAAGCACAATAGGCAGCAGGGTTAGCTTGCTCCTTGACATACTAGGAGACTGGAAGCCTAGAGTGGATTAGAACTCAGAGTTGAAAGCAATACTGGATTTGTAGGTAAAAGTCTAATATACACAAAGGAAAAAAGCTGGTCAACTGGGGAAGGAGGAATGCCTTTGGTCAACTGAGGACTTGGGAATGATGGTCAACTGGGGAAGGAGGAACACCTTTGAGGCAATGCAAAGACATCTCCATATGATAATCCATTGCGTTTCTTTTGAGTTGGCTATTACAAGATCATAATAATAAGTTTTGTATCCGTTACAGTAAGTGTCTTAACATTTGCACTAAATGTTTTCTGACCTTTGTAATGACCAGGCCCCCCTTGTAATAGATGAGCCCCCTGCCCTATATTGAGGAAAAGAAACTTCTCTTGAGCCTTTTAGTCCCCGTCCCCATAAGGGTGGGGAGACAGAATTCAGGGAAGAGGCCTAAAGATAAGGAAACACGCAGGGAGGGGCCTTGATGGCTGAGTTCTTAGGAAACTTTCTGAACTTATGTTGAACTGTGTACCCCCGCTTTGCACCCCTCTGAACTGTATGACTCCCATCTTGTGATTTATGAGTTAATGTACCTTATGACCCATGAGGTAATGTGTACCCCCACCCTAACACAGGTACCCTTTTACTTTGTGACCCCTGAGCTGGCTAATTGCGACATTTTGGCTACTCTATTAGTTTGCCTGCTTGCTTCAGCAAGATTACAGTATGTAAACCCCTTGAATTTACTATTTGGGGCTTCATGCTTTCCAGAGCATCAGCCCCCTGTGCAGGTGTATCAAAATTACAATAAATTCTTAGTGATTAATTGCATCAGAAGTGGGGTCCAAATTTCTCTCTGCTGCGTGGGATCATTACACTTTCTTATCATCATTTTAATGATATGCATATAGTATCAACATTATTCCTTTGGACTGTCTCTAATTCATTTTTAAGTGGATATAACAGATACTTTAAATATAGAGATACAATACTTTAGGCCAGTGGTTCTCAACCTGTGGGTTGCAACCCCTTTGTAACAATGCAAATACATCCTGCATATCAGATACTTACATTACGATTCCTAACAGTAGCAAAATTACAGTTATGAAGTAGCAACAAAAATAATTTTATGGTTGGGGGCCACCACAACATGAGGAACTGTATTAAAGGGTCGCAGCATTAAAAGGCATAAGGAAGGGTGAGAACCACTGCTTTAGATTCTGAACTAGTATCTTCAATATTGTATTTATGAACATCAACAATACACTCAGTCTTCCAAGAATAATGAAAGATACCACATGAGGGTTGATGCTTGTCTTTTAGAAAAAGAGCTAGTACCATTGATTTTTACAGAATCTATTCACTCTGCTGCAATACTCAGGCAATCTCAACAACTTTGGGGGAAAAAATGCCTTTCCCAAATGGCCCAAGAGCACAAAATTAAATCACTGCAGTTCACATGAAGTTAACTCTTATTCAATACTGTGATTAATTTCAGATGTGAAAGATTGAAAGTTTTCTGCCAAACTTTCTGAACACTCCTTTTAACAGCTGAAAGATAGTGAAAGTCAAAGGAATTAAAAGAAGTTTATTTTGGTTAGAGCTTAAAACTCAGTGGTTTAAATAAAAAAGAGAACCAACTAGCACAGCATTAAAACTTGTTTTACTTGGAAAGACCTTAAATTAGTAAAACCATTTTTGGATCCCATTCTTACTGGGCTACGTCTTCCGCTGTCAGTGCTTCAATGATCATCCAAGTACATAGTGTGATTAAGATACTTTTATGGTCTTACCCCCAAGGCCACCAAAGCAGAAAATGAAACCTTACTGCCCCAGACAAAGAGGAGGGCAGTGACGAGGCTGCAGGATGATTCCACAGATCAGATGGAGCGAATGTATCTGAAAACATTCTACGGCCACTTTAACAACAGGCCCTACCTCTCTCGCCACAGTGATACCTGGCTGTGCTTTGAGGTGAAAACAACCACCAGCAACTCACCTGGCTCCTTCTACAGTGGGGTCTTTTGAAATCAGGGCCCTCGATATTGTCCTTGGCACACAGAACTCTGCTTCCTGACCTGGGTCAGGCCCATGCTGTCCCATGAGCACCACTACCAGGTCACCTGGTACATGTCCTGGAGTCCCTGTGCCAACTGTGCATGGCAAGTGGCTGCCTTTCTGGCCACACATGAAAATGTGAGCCTGACCATCTACACTGCCCGCATCTACTACTTCTGGAGACAGGATTACCAGCAGGGGATGCTCAGGATGATTGAGGAAGGGTCCCAGGTGTACAGCATGTCCTCTAAAGAATTTCAACACTGTTGAGAAAACTTTGTGGACCACTGGGGAATGTGTTGGTCACACGTTAGAACAGACTGAAGAAAAATTATGAGTCCTGGGCACCTGGCTGAATGAGATTCTCAGTGACCCGATGAAGCAAATGTCTCCAAACACATTCTACAACCATCTCAACAAAACACCTGCCACCCGTGGTCAGAAGGACACCTGGCTGTGGCTTTGAGGCGAAAGGAAACGAGAACAGCAACTCACCTGACTCCTTCCACGGGGGGGGGGGTCTTCCAAAATCAGGTCTTTTCTGAGACCTCCTCTCATGCAGAAGTGGGCTTCCTGACTTGGTTCCAGAAGGAGATGCCCCGTGACCACCACTATGAGGTCACCTGGTACATATCCTGGAGTCCCTGGGCTCACTGTGCTTGGCACATGGTTAGCTTTCTGACCAGTAACCCAGACGTCAGCCTGACCATCTTTGCTGCCCACCTCTACTACAAATATCACCCAGAAATACAGCAGGGCCTTCGCAGGGTGTTTCAGGAAGGGGCCAAAGTGCACATCATGTCCTTTAAAGAACTTAAATACTGTTGAGCCAAGTCGGTGTACAATTCGGGAATGCATTCATGCCTTGGTACCAATTCAGTGATAATTATCAATCACTGGTTACCCAGCTGAAGAAGATTCTCAGCCTCTGAGATGACCTGCTCCAGTCCAGGATGGTCACCCGCCTCTGCTGCTACCATGGAACTTGCCAGCACTCGGAACCCTTACCAGGGCCAAGGAACCTTCTGGAAAAGCAATAGCTAACATTTCCCCTTTTATAAAACTCCCGACCTTCACTTTGATCTGAACTCTAATTTTCTCTTCCCAAATACAACATTGAAGGGGGACAAAAAAAAGATACTTTTATTTATGGTATATATTAGGCAAAGGATAATATGCAAAAATACGACAATGGAAGAAATAGTAAAATTTTTTAATCTTCCACTTTTTCAAAATCCTCTCCAAACTTATCTAAAGTTTGGGCATAAATAATAATTTTAAGTGTTCTAATTTTGTTGAAGATTGGCCTTAAAAAATTAAGTTTGGAAATGGTGGGACTGCTATTAATATTATCAGGGACAATTAGACTGTAACAGAGCATAATCTTGATATTTATGCTCAAACTCCAACGAGAAAATTGTATTTACATACAGGTTGAAAGAAACCTCATTTAATCACAGAATTCATTTGGATGCACATTAGAATTAAAGAACTTTTTAAAAATGCCTATGCCTGGGTCTGACCCATGGAAATTCTGGTTTAATTGCTGAAGACTAGAACAGGCCCTGGGTACCATTGCAAGACTCCCCCAGGTGATTTCAATGTGCAGCCTGATTTGAAATCTATTGATCTTTTAGATCAATGTCGTATGATGCTTATCACAGATGATGACATCTTTGGCTTTATTTCTAGATGTGCAGTGACTGGATAAAAAGAGACAAACATACATACCACTGCCAGAGCCTGGTGGCTCTAGCTCCTCTTCTGGGACACACACTGTGGAGCAGGGTGCTGACAGAGGTGAGAGGTCAGAGGTGCAGGGTCCCAGGGGACAGGATGATGATATGGCTGTAAACACCTGGAATGTTTATTTTGAAGACCAGAGTTAGGGAAATTAAAATCCATCTGTATCGCTAACACAGGTAGAAGGTTAACTTACTCTGTGTTCTCCAGAAGGCTGAGCTAGAGCCCAGAGGAGCCAGTCAGGAAGGCAATGATGATCAGCTGGAGAGAAGGAACAGCATTCTGACAATACGAGCTTTTCAGCCACAAATGAATGATCTTCACATATGCAAGCCCAGGCCAAGAAAACTCTGCTGGATGTGAGCAGGAGTTTGGGCACAATATTTTCTTTCTCACTGTACAAACAGCTTGAAGGAATCTCTTGCACCGTCATGGAACTTCTCAAGCCGTGCCCTGTCGGTGTTGGGCTAATGCAGAAGCAGCGTGAGGCCGAGGGAACTCAGACCCCTGGATGGAAACCAAGGTGCTGTCTCTACACAGAGGTGGTTTTGTTTGTGTGTTTTCATTTGGCCTGACACACTCATCTCATCTGTGGCCAAGTTTCTGGGGGTTGAATACCCACCGGGAGAAATCTGTTTTCATTTTGGTCATTCAGAATAGAAATTATGGTTGTAGGTTTCACTTAGAGCTACATTAAATCATGATTGATTGAATGATGTATAAGACATTCTCCCCTTAACACGTTTCCATTCATTAGCTGAAAATTCTCACACAGTAAACATGGCAGAAAAGGGTTAGGTAGTAAAAGAAAGAATCGCTAACCTTCAAGGATTGGGCCAGATCAGATCCCGCCAACCTGCTCTGCATTTTAGAAGTACTTAGAGAGCTTTGAAAATAACTGATGGTCTGGCCTCACCCTCAGAGGATGGCATATAACAGGTCTAGGTCAGGACACAGTATTACATGCTATTAAAAGATCTCAGGTGATTGGAATAGGAGACCGAGGCTCAGAAACACTGAACTACTCTAAGGCACATCTGTAAAATTTCAGGATCCAGTGTTTTATTTTTACTTGATTGCAAAGAAGCATATTGTTCACTGAAAAAAAGTTTAAAAAAAATTATAGCCGTAATCAGCACTCTGACGGGAAAATTTTATGTACAGACCGTGGTAAGTCATTCCAAATTTGACTTGGTCTTTCTGACGTTTTGTAATTACCAAGATGCAATTATTGAAAGGTTGCTTGTCCTTTGGGGTGAACAGGAACAGGCAGAAAATGACAAAAATATGTTGCGTGAAAGAATCAGCTTTCACGAAGATTCCAACAGGCTAAAACTCTAATTTAAAACCAATAAAATAACATTTAATTTAATAGCCTTCTATACTTGGTTCAACAAAACCAGGAAAGTACTATAAAGTGAATTCAGAGTTTAACAGCTTAAAATGAGAAGAAAACTAAACTTTTACCTGACTTCAAATTATCAGCAGTAGAATAAAGTTGTCCATCCCTAGCAAAAGTAATTGGCGCTAAATATATATTAGTAAAAACAGAAAATATGAGTGATTCTCTTTGTATGCCACTTATACCTACATGTTAAATTCATATCTGGCCACCACACTACTGTGGTTGTATTGACAAATGATGTGAATTTGTAGAGGACAGTACCTGATATGATAGTAATACTTTGTAAAATCAGTAAGCCACAGGTAGCCAAGAGGAGACTCCAACAGTGGTCTTATAAGGGCTAGTGAAGAATCTGATTTTTTTTTTTTTTTGAGACAGAGTCTCACTATGTTGCCCTTGGTACGGTGCCCTGGTGTCACATCTCACAGCAACCTCAAACTCTTGGGTTTAAGCGATTTTCTTGCCTCAGTCTCCCAAGTAGCTGGGACCAAAGACACCCACCACAATGCCCAGCTATTTTTTTGTTGCACTTATTGTAGTTTTAGCTGGCCCAGGGCTGGGTTCAAACCCACCAGCCTCGGTGTATGTTGCCAGCACCATAACCTCTGTGCTATGGGAGCCAAGCCAGAATCTGATTTTTTGTGTGGGAAAGATAATGGCATAGGGAAGTGAGAAAGCGGGAAGTAATGGCTGTGATCGATGCTATTAATATAAGCCCATACTAAAAATAGTGTTTTTTAATATCATTCCAAATTACACAAATATAAACTCTAAGCGAAAGTTATATAAGACGGACTTCAGCACAGCTATGAACAAGCTTTGTTGTTTCTGTAACAGGAGACAATAAGTTGCCCATCATTAGGCTGTAATGAAGAGTTGGTGTCTATGTCATGGGTATCATTTCAATTACTTGATGGACTCACAGTATACATCCAGGAAACATTCACCAAATGAACTTTCCAAGTAGAGTCTAATTGATCAACAGCCAAGGGAAGCTTGAAAGAGAATTTGTTTAGGTAGGAGGTAGGGCTTAGCTTAGTTATTTTATTTTATTTTATCTTTTTTGAGACAGTCTTAAGCTGTCACTCTACATAGAGTGCCATGGTGTCATCATAGCTCACATCAACCTCCAACTCTTAGGCTCAAGTGATCCTCTTATCTCAGTTTTTCTATTTTTAATAGAGACAGGGTCTCACTCTTGCTGAGACAGGTCTCAAACCCATGAGCTCAAGCAATCCACTTGCCTCGGCCTCCCAGAGTGCTAGGATTACAGGTGTGAGCCACCGTGCCTGGCAAGCTTAGCTTTTAAAACCACTTCCAACCCTCGTATTCTACTATTAGATGACACAAATTAAATCACTGAATCCGAGGACAACTCTAGGTTTTTATTGTTTGAAAATCAACGTGTACTAAATCTATCATCTCCAAATAGAATATGTATCTTCTTATACAGGTGAATATTGTGTGAGTCCATTAAAATAAACAAACTTGCAAGCTTTAAAACCTCAGTGACTTAATATATGAAACTTTCTCATCCAAATCTGTTTGGGGGGCCTGGCAGCTCTATAGGGCAACTCCCTTCCAAATAGTGATTCTGGGAGCCAGGCATCTCAATGTATTTACTTCACAGGTCTCTAGAATGGACTCTTAAGGGCTTGGCTCCAGGAGTTCTCTGTGTCACTTTTGCTCTTTAGCCACTGGCCAAAAGCAGTCCCACGGCCCCAGCTAACACTGAAGAGGTAAACTGTAGCAGCCCGTATAGCCTATGGCTAGGAGGAGTGAGAGCTATAGGAAATACCTGTAATGGAACACTTTGGTGAAAAGGGCATCGAGAGAGATTTGGTTCTAACAAGCATGAGTGAGCTCGCGAGATGAGCGCATTGGTGAATTGGCAGTCTCTACACCTGTGGTGTTGAGAAGCACCAGCTCAGCCTTATATTAGGCTGGAGGAGACGGCAGTCAGGAGCATGTGCATTCTATCACGGATCCACTTACTCTGACTCTGTCTCCTCTCCTGCCCGTAGAACGCCAGCACGATGTCTCTGCTGAAGATTACCAAGCTCTGCTAAAGACTACGAGCTATCTGTTCTAAGAAGACCTTTACTCTCTCTAAGATACTGTCTCTCTCTTTCCAGCTAAAGTATAGCCCTCAAGCACCTACGAGAAACTGTTCCTGAGCAAGGTAGCTTAGTGGTCTGTGTCCAGAAGCTACCTAAGCTGGGCCTGAGACCTGGCCAGTCCTGGGCCCTGACAGTAAACAGTGTAATAAGCATATGCACTGTACATCCAGAGAGCAACACATGTAGCCATCACAAATAAACTATCATTATAGATTAGGATTCAGGGAGACGCATCTGAGAGTGGATACAAACCCTGCCCCACTGTGCAGACAAGTGCATATTCTGCAATTCTTACTCTATCCTCATTTTAGACTTTAAAGAACAGTGTAACATGTGATTAAGTATTTGCAAGAAAGCGTGTTGAAGGATGTAACTGTGTAAAAGACAGTGCAGACACTATTCTGCCCCCAAATAATAATCTTAATGCCAAACAAACGTCCCGAATTAATAGATTTAACCCCTCTGATCAATTCCAAGTTCGATGTGGGTCTACGTACTTCAGTTAGACTGATTATAACTTGTGAACTTCATTGCTGTCTCTCAAGTCGTCTTTATTACTTCACACACTAAAATTCTTCTTCATTCTTCACACACTTTTTACCTTTTACATGTCTCAGCCGGGCCATTTACCAATTTTAAGAAGTTTAAAATATCTCTTCTGTACTTATGCAAAGATAAAATTATGTTTCCCAAGTCTACCTTGTTCAAACATGCAGTCAAGAATTCCTAAATTCTGTCCCTCCCCCCAGCATCACCCCAGTCTCCTAAATACTTCATTTTTTGAACAAAGTCATACAAGTCCATAATTTTAAAATTATAAAGATTTAATTCTATTATTTACCACATATGTAAAACATAGATGTTAAAAGAATATGTGTGCAAAATCAACAGGTCCCCCCAATGAGCAATGGGATCTGTAACCATGGCAATAACAGTGATTCCACTCTCGACACACATCAAGGCTACCCTCTCCTTGGGATGTGAAAATTCCCCATGTTCTTATGTTTCTATTCTAAAACTATTTTTTTAAGTTGGAGGATAAAATATAAAGTTTTTGCTCAACATACAGACATAACACATTTTAAAGTATTTTTTAAAACAGCGTCTTAAGATGTGTAAAAACAAATTCATTCCATTCAAAATATTTATTAAAAGTTTAATACACGAGTTACGTATAAACTGACCACACCCTGTCTCAGCCCTTTGGCCCAGAATGCTGATGATAACAGTGACAGCAGTTTCTATTAGTGATGTCTTAGTACATGACTCTATCCAAGTTGGGGAGACTTAGATATCCACTTATGCAAACTGTTCAATCTTTCTCATGTCTTTACACATGATAACTAAACACTATGTACACATGGATTTACTTTTATTTGTCTACCTGTTAAATTCAAATCTCCTGTTTCCCCTCAGAGATCATTTTGACTCGAATACAACAAAATGTCAGACATAAAACCAACTCCCAATTACTCATCCACACACAATTACCTAGTAAATGCCAGACTGTGTAACAGGGTCTAGAACCGAAAAGACAGAGTAAGTTCCAGTCCTTGCCCCAAGGCCTCCCTGAGGAGAATGAAAGGAAATAAGCACTTCAGCATGTGGAAGCACTCAAGGAAGAGGACCGATTAAATTTTTGCTGTACATGCAACTGTTTCAGTTATGTATTTCTGTGTAATAAACCATGTGGAAATTTAGTGACAACAATAAATTGTCATTATTTCTCATAGCTCTATGGATTGACTGGGTTCAATTAGGTGGTGGAGATTGGGGTCTCAAGTAGTTGCAAATAAATGTTGAGAGAGACTGTATTATCTGCACGGTTGACTAGGTTTAATATCGAAATAATTCACTCCTGTGGTGGAAGCTGAGGTGGGATGTCAGATTTAGTTTTCGGCCAGAGCACCTGTGTGTGGCCTTTCCATGTGGCCAAGGCTCTGCACATAGGACACCTGGATTCTAGAAAGAATGCCCTAAGAGTGAAGATCAAAGCCACAGGGCTTCTTGTAACTCAATTTGGAAGTTGTGTGGAGTCACTGCTACTCCACTGTATTGGTCAAAGTGGGGCCCCTGGGTTCAGTTTAGGAGCAAACTATATAAGGGTATGAATCCTGAGAGGCGAGGTTCATTGAGGACCATGTTTGGAGCCTTGTTCTCCTAAGTACAAATCATTGCATATAGGACATAATTTTAAATTCCCTCTCTTCTTGGCTCACAGAAAATCAAGGGGAAAGCTGTCTTGGGATGATACAACTCTAGACTTAACTGACTGGGGAGCCCCTTGATTCAGTCAAACAGCCAGGGCACACCGTGACCCAAAGAGGGCAAGAGTGAGCTGGAAGGATGTGTTATCAACATTTGAATATTCCAAGGCTGCCATAGATTAGAACTCTTTAGCACATCTCTTGTCAACAACTTCAGCAGGAACAATTTCATTAATCTTCAAAATGACAAAACAGAGATTATAATTTTCACCATGCCCAAATCACCCAAATCTTTGTACCGTAGGAATCTTATCCTGATTATTGCATTTACCAGCTCTGTAGTAATAAAGAAAATTGCTTTACACAGCGATTAAAAATGTTGTTTTTACAATAGGGCCCTATAGAATTGTTCTTATAGTATTTTGTACACTATTTTGTCTAATCCAAACCAATGTTTTAAAAACCATTTGTAACTGAGTCTACTTTCATGTTTATTTGATTACAATTCTAGACACATATTTCATATTAAACATAGATTATCAGTTTACAAAGTAGATACGAATAGAAAACAAATTATTTCATCAGTGTTAACTACAAAATACACTAAGCTACCCCTTATTTCAGAGTAAGGTATCACAATTCTTCCTTTTAGAATATTATGTCAAAAGAATTCCAGAAAAATTCATCCACTATTTATCATGTTTATTTGTATTAGCCTTTAGGAGAAATTTTGAAAGCATAATTGAAAAACAAAAAAATTAAAGCTCTTGCTTTTTGCTTGAAATTTACTCTATTTGCTATTAATTTTGGCCACAAGGTGGGGCTGTCATGTCACAATTTGGCAAGATTTATACACTATGTAAACAATGTACACAAATGAAAATAATTTAATAAAACAAACTTTAATAGGCTATCATGTTTCAGATATGCATTATTTTGCATTCTCTAGCCCCTATTCTATGCTCAGAAAACTACCTTTTAATTTGTCCAGTTCTCATTTAAAGTTATTGAGCTTTGTCAAATATAAAATTGAATTTTATATCACTATGTAATTTCCTCAGGGACTTTTCCCTCATTTCACAAGGAAGTTGCTCAGTTTAAACCAGTTTTAAAAATAATGTCTTTTAAAATTATTTTAGCACAAAGTAATTCATTAACCACCCAAATTCACACAAAATCTCTTCCTTCTTCTCCATCCCTTAATCGCCTATAGGGGGAAGAAGATTTGAAAAGAACTGTATTTTCTTTGTTTATGGCATACATAATTTTTTTTCATTTCATCTATTAAAATTATTCTTAAAATTGATTATTTGTGTTTTGTATGGTCAAATAGGCAGAAATGTCTTTCCGATTTTCAAAAGAGTATAATAAATATTGAGATTTGTTTTTGAGACAGGGTCTCACCCTGTCACCCTGGGTAGAGTGCTATGGCATCATAGCTCCCAGCAACCCTCAACTCTTGGGCTCAAGCAATCCTTCTGCCTTAGCCTCCCAAGTATCTGGGACTGCAGCCACCCATCACAGCACTTGGCTAGTTTGTCTATTTTTAGTAGGGACAGCGTCTCCCTCTTGCTCAGGCTGGTCTCCAACTCCCAAGCTCAAGCAATCCACATGCCTCAGCCTTCCAAAGTGCAAGGATTACAGGTGTGAGCCACCATACCCTGCCAATATTCAGATATTTAATCAATCACTTTTTAATGAAGACAAAATAGCATACCAAACTAACATCAAATAAACATTACCAGCAAATAGACATTACTATCCCCTCAATGCATGTCAGAAATTTCCAAATGTTTTCTAGTACATTTTAATATGTTAAGAATTTAAACAAACATATAATTTAAGTTTCAAATTTGTTTAAATGCTGTTAGGGAGTATAAGGTTTATAAAGTTCACAGAATACCTAGACTACAATTCACTTTCCCAATTTTTCCAATTCCTTTCATCAAAATCATTTAGTTGTATAGTACTTTGAATTTTTAAAGCATGTCTAATGTACAGTTTTCTATTCCATTATTGCTTAGTTTTAATCCAAAATCCATTGTTTTCATTAAAGAATCTCTATAGTTCCCTCATTTTTCTCTCCAATGCCTTTTTCTCCGTAGTGTTACTCTAAAAGAAATCTGTAGCTTGCTATTCTAAAAGACCACAGGAAAATAGTGCTGTTTGACAAAGCTGCTTTCATGAAGTCTTAAAGACTTTAATTTTCCAAAATAGTCAACATGAAGTCAGAGAGAGTTATTTATACAGACTGACTCTGAACTATAACTAAGAATTCTGCCGGGCTCTTCTGCAACTTAAAGAGATGTGGTGAATAAACCACTCCATATTTCAAAGGAATGACAAGTTCTAAACATGTTACATAAGCTTCAGGGTTTAGCAAGCAGGGGAATTAAGATGTACGTATGAGAGACAGGAAAATAGAGGCCTATGTAAAGAGATCCTGGAACGTGGATGGACCACTCAACTCACATATTTATTCTTCTCATGTTTTTATTGCACAGTTACTTGACCTCTTAAGTTATGAATACAGGTAAATTACTAGTGTTTTCAAAAATGAAGACAATAGACAGAACCAGTTTGGAAAAACTTACATTAGAAATTGAACAAATGCCATCCCATGAACATGTAAAGCCCTTTGTAATGTATAAACCTGTGTGCGAGCAGAAACACTTTCACTTGCTCTAATTACAGGAGTAATTCCCCCATCTTCCTTCGACTGTCGACTCCTTTAAATAATTAATGCACAAATTTGTTTCCATAGGAAAAGATTGAAAGAACACAGACGTATAAAATGTAAAAGGCATAAATCCCATTTACTCTTCCATAAGCCCATACCTCTATCCCCAGTATGTTCTCCTCTGGAACATTTTCTGATTTTTACAAACATAGTTTTAAAAAAATAAATGGCATTATCTTCTAAATAGTGTGACTTTGTTGCAGGTTCCTAACTCTTAGAGATATCTGACTGTTGGAGACTCACGGCTGACCCTTGAACAAGGCAGGTTTGAACAGCACAGGTCCATGTGTATGTGGCTTGTCCTCCTGCCTCTGCCATCTCTGAGATTGCAGGAAAACCAACCTCTCCTTTTCCTCCTCCCCTCATCCTGCTTCAGCGTGAAGACAGTGAAGATGAAGACCTTCATGATGATCCACTTAACGACCAGTCAATATATTTTCTTAATGGCATTTTCTTTTCTCTAGCTTACTTCAAAGAATACAGTATATAATACATTTAACATATAAAGTATGTGTTAATCAGCTGCTATTGGTAAGGCCTCCAGTTCACATGAGCCTATCAGCAGTTAAGTTTTTGAGAAGTCAAAGGTTATACATGGATTTTCAACTGCAATTGGTCAGTTCCCCTAACCCCCACATTGTTCAAAAGGTCGACTGCATCGATATATAGATACAGGTATGTAAACATGTGTGTGTATATGTGTCCCACTCTTTTGAGAAGTTTTCTAGTAGCCCATGAAATTAAATGAATCATACAATAGAAATGGTTCCCAGAACAGTCTTCTGCTGAGTGGACTTCAAGCTGTAGTTTTCTCCATCCGTCCAATCCCACTTGTTTTCTGCTTTTCAAGTTTTCTGATCTACTTATGGAAATTTTTCTCAATTCCTCTAATTATGAATCATTATTTTTGAAGGTATATTTTATATTATTACATAGAGTCTGGGATGAGAGCCAGAACAGAAAAATGTACTCAGTTGACTACCTTAATTTCCAAAAACATGGTATAAGATAAAAATATTTATCATAGGTGACCACCGATGTATAGTAACTGAAAGGAACCAGTATCTGGTAGATGTCTTTCCTCTGAACTGTAGCTCAAGGGACATTAAGCTGGCTTAGCCTGTAGAACTTTTACAACCAGAGTCTATTCTGATTGGTTGGCTTACACATCATGCCAGGGTATTATTACATGTTTCAAATGCCATCAATGAAGTATAGTAAAATACTACCCTAATTGATGGATAGCAGGAATTTGCTTTGGGTATTAAATGCCATGAAGGAGAGAACACAGACAGAACCCAAATTCCCCAAGTACGACGATTTTATAATTCAATAGTGTTGATAAGATATAATAACATTAAATCTATCAAATAAAAAGAAAACATCACAGACTTTATATCCAGATATTCCTTCAGACTATTCAACAATTCACATATTTATTAAAGACAAATTGCCAATAATAAAGAGAACAACAAAAACTTATTTTAAATTATTTTATTTTTCATAATATTCTAACACATGGTGTTAGAAAATGAATTTTGGCACCATGATTCAGAATTTCTTTTCAAGTTTAACCTTTAAATTAAAAACAGTAGCTACAATAAGGGTACTTAAACCTTACTCAGGGAAATGGTGAAAAATCAAGTTAATGCACTGGGCGGGGGAGGGGGCAATTTTTAAAAAGTAGCCTAGATGGAAGGCAAAAAAGATGCAGGAAAGGACACGGTGGACATGACTCCAGGACGAGTAAAAAGTGAAAAACCCTCCTCCAAAAAAAGAATAAGGAAATAAAAACAGGATAAAGGGAAGAAGCAAGACTCAACAACTTTACAGACCTGATACAAAATTCAAGTGCTTAAAAAGTTTTTTCTAAATCATAAAATGCACTACTAATCTCAATGAAATTTTCTTTTTTCCCACTATTTTCTATCATTTTTTTTTTCAAAAGGAAACAAAACAATAAAACCTGTTTTGACTTAAGGGCACTTGCTGTTTATAAGTCAATGCCTGATATACTTTAAGAAATGGAAAGGCCTTCCTAACTCTAAAGCTAATTAATACAGTCCACGTTGGAAGACTTATCTGAAGAAACACAGGGTTTCATTTCGAACACAGATGTCAGCGAATCTGTCTAACACTATAAACACAATGTTTGCTCCCCTGGATATGCTCCTTGTTGTGTTCTGACCTAATTTTCTTGAGGAAAACATTGTATTTTATGTTCCCTTAGTAACTACTGTGACCAAGACCTGCGTTATGGTCAAAATGTCCTTACACCATTGCACACAAAGTCAGTTAGAATCAGATTTTCAAGGTTTTGAGACTTGTAATTTTCATTTACGTTCATTTTGTCTACGTGTTGATAAAAAAAAATTCTTCCCAGGCTTTCATAAATAAGAAAATATTATTAGTGTTATTTGTCACGTGTATGTTGTACCTGAATATTTTATCAGTTTGAAACAAATTCATAAAATTGTCATCGTTGTCACAGAAAATAAAGCGCAGAAATAAATATTTTCTTTTACTTTTTCTTTCTTTTTCTTCTTCAACCTATGTTTTAAGGCTCAGAGCAGATATTAAGAAATATCAACTTTGTTATAGAAAGTTTTCAAATGTTTGGCCCGAAGTGAAGTTGTTCTGTTAAAGTTACTTAAATATTCTTCTCATCTTTTCCAGCACCACTTCAGAGACATGTTCACGCCAGTCATCCACTGAAAAGAAAGTCCAATTCAATGGGAAGTGAATAACTTAGGGATCTATGAAGGACACTGCAATGTATCTGGTTCCATTTTTAACAGGAAGTCCTTCATGCAAATGCGTGAGTCTCCCAGGATGCATGAAGCTCCAGCCTTTTCGTGGCGATTCGATCGAGCAATTGTACCTTAGAAATTTGCATCCGCCTCCCTAAAAAAATTAAAACAAATAAATGTATGAGTTTATCACTTTTAATTTTTTAATCGGTGACAAAATTGAAATTATGACATCCAAGCAAAAGAACCTAAAGTAAAAATCCATTTTGATAATGGCACATTTCTTTTGGAGAAATCTAAAACAATGGATAACAATTACCTGAAAATCTTCTCCTACGTTATTCAGGGCGATGTTAATGGTGAAGGTGGAAGCATCGTGATGAGGGCGGAGGGAACGCTGTCTGTCAGGGGAGTATTTCACTACGAAATTTAGTAGTGCAAATCCCTGAAAAAGCAAGAGAAGCCAGTGATTTGCTCATCAATAAAAACAAAAAAAGAAACACATTTGTGTACAAATTAGTAGGAAGCAGGCAGAAGGGGTGAGAGGATAACTACCTTTGTGTAATAGCCTGCAAAGACCTTCAGAGTAACCGGTGCAATAAATTCCCGGATGAAATGAAGCCACACGTTCTCCAGTCCAACTTGCTTCATGTGGATATCGTCAGTTGGGACATTTTCATAGCCACCAGATATACGGCTATCCTAGAAACATAATACATGTTTTAACTTTATAATTAAAAAATCATAAAGTATAATCCATGTCCAATTCACATTTATATTATGGCATTTTTTTAAAACACAGATAGTAATAGACAATAAAAAATAACAGTTGTACAATTATGGTGTACCATCTGCTATAACTGTAAAACTACTCAAAATAATGTTCGTAATGTGGCTTTGCAAAGGTACCAAAGATGATGCAAAGTATGTCAGTCAGCAGACTCCTTTCCTACTTATTAAATGTATGTGTGAAGTTTAATTATCAAGTATCTAAAGCTGACTTCCTAATCCTCCAAAGCCCCCCTAAAAGATGAAAATACCTGAATTACCTTTCAGTGACCCTTCAGGCATCTTAGCTGCTTCATGATTACGCAGCCCCCACTTCTGATCTTTGGATTACAACCACTGAAAACAAGTTGTCCTTGCTGTTTATTTCTATTTTGTGACACCCAAAGTCTTTCAATGATCACTTTTCATTATTCTACAACCTATAAACTTCAAGTTCTTCCTTATACTTTGAACCTCCTTCTCCATCAGCAGCTAACTACCTGGGCTAAATAATGGCAGTGATATTCTAGAATATCCTTCTCGAGGATAACTTCTCATTTGTAGGTTCTCAGAGGATAACTTCTTCTAAGACTTTAACAAGGAAAGCGAATACAAACTCAGTGACACCAAAGGCTCGCAAATAGACTTTCTTCCTCTATTTACACATCAAATACTGTTTGACAATCAGATGCTTGTCCTAGTATTCTCACTACAGTTCGCTGTGGAAAGGCAGGGTATAAAAAGTGG
Organism: Galagoides demidoff; assembly: GCA_963574575.1. Taxonomy (NCBI): domain Eukaryota; kingdom Metazoa; phylum Chordata; class Mammalia; order Primates; family Galagidae; genus Galagoides; species Galagoides demidoff. The sequence goes on from CAUYQV010127876.1 coordinate 47,070, forward strand.
CCTTAGAAAGGAGGTCTGCCAGGCTTACGTCTGTAATCCTAGCACTTGGGGAGGTCGAGGCTGGTGGATTGCTTGAGCTCAGCAGTTGGAGACCAACCTGAGCAAGAGCAAGATCCCATCTCTATTAAAAATAGGAAGAAAAAAAAAAAAAAACTAGATGGGCTTAGTGGCAGGCACCTGTAGTCTAGCTGCCTGGAGGTGAAGACAGGAGGATTGCTTGAGTCTAAGAGCTTGAGATTACTGTGAGCTATGAAGATGCTGTAGCACTCTACCCAGGGTGACAGAGTGAGACTCTGTCTCAGGGGAAGAAAGAAAAAAAAGAAAAGGAAAGGAGAAAGGAAAGAAAACATCAGTAAGGCCCAGTCTAGCCTTAAGAGCCATCCAGTGTAATTACATAGATAAATGAGCAACAGGGGACAAGATAGATTAAAAGACTTGCATGTTAAATAATTAGGTTGTGGCAGAATCAGACCACAAACAGAGGTTCCCTGATAAGCCAGGCTGATCAGCTCATTTAGGATTAGAACTCAGACACATCTCCTCTGTGCTCTCGGAGTATCTACTCCCCACCCCCACCCCATATATTTTAATTCTTTGTGTAAAATTACAACTTACATGATGTTTCCCCCCCGACCACTGGCCGTAATGCTCCATTTCTTCTACCAATTCATCACAGGCTTTTTCAGAAAATATGGGGAACCAAAAGACATCAGGACAAGGCTATAAAACACGGCATCAACATTAGAGGACTCATAACATCTTAGTAGCCTAAAACAGCTCTTTTGATACGTACAAAATAAAAAGTTCTAAATGACTAGAAGACTATTACAGTTCAGCTGATAGTATGTGTTAGATCTCTTTCTCATGGTACCTAAAATTATGGTACCACTTGAAAATAATGTATTAGCCATAGTTTTAAATGCTAATCTAATGTCAGTTTTTTTTTTAAGACCTGAGAAAAGACTCTTTAGAAAGAAAGCCCAATTTCTTTCAATGATAACTTTGACCAAAAAAGTCTGTCAATGGTTCCTTATTTTCAGTGGTCTCAGGAAGCTATGACATTTAGGAGCCTTCTTTTTTAAAGAAGCATGATCTTGCAATTTTTGTTAATCTCTGTGTTTAACATGCAACATTTTTACAACTACATCATCCCCAAGGCTTTGGAATTGGTATAAGAATCAAGTCATATGAATTTAACCTAAAGGACAGTTTCTCTGTTTTCACAACCTCTTCCACTAAAGTAGTATTACATCATTAAATGCTTTCTGGAAAATATAGCAAAAATGCTCTGTACAACATAATAACTATTGATACAAACCTGCTCAACTATACTTTCAGTGAAAATCTTTGAATAATCACGGTTTATGTACTTTTCCTTCCAGTCCTATCAAAACAAAACGGTACATATTAAAGCAAATAACTATTCTATAAATACTTCACTGGAAAATACAAAGTATATGCACTTTAGAAATTAAACAATTCATAAACGATTATGTATAGTGGAAATACAGGAATTTTCAGAAACTCTAGTAAAATAGGTCAGTTAACATGAGGGTCCATATGATTAGGTCACATTATTGGCATTTGTAAGGTAAAGTCCAAAGTCTGAGTTGTAGCTGAGTAGCTACAACTGAAGCCTCCTTCACTCGAGAAGTGTGCCGTGTATCCCAACTGCACCTGTCAGGTGAACACTAACCAACCCCAAGCTCCCCTGCCCCCTTCTTGAATTTAACTGTTTTTCTCTCTCACTTGGGTCTGTACGTGTTGGTCTGTTGCATACATGGGATGCTTGCATTTCCATTCTTGAGATACTCACTCAGGAGCATGCTCTCTGAATATATCCAGGTAAATACAAAAAGACACAAAGTCTCCATCTGTTTTTATGGCTGAATAATTTCCCACGGTATACATGGGATCACAGTTTATTAATCTGTTCACAGGCTGATGGGGAGGTACTTGGGGTGTTTCCACATCTTTGCAGTTGTGAATCAAGCTGCTATAAACGTTCAAGTGCAAATGTCCTTAAGGCAAAGTCACTTTTTGTTCTGATCAGACACTTAGTACAAGGTAAATGTTTTCATCTTTGCCTGATTCTGTGTATGCCCACAGTATTCTATGAAACGCAATATTTTTATTTATATAAAGTTTTATGCTTTGGGATTTTAAAACTTGAACAAGACTAGATTGCATCTACATTGACTAGATTTGCATAGTTTAATAAAATGCTCCTTGACTCACAATAGGGTTACATGCTGGTAAATTCACTGTACATTGAAAATGCATTTAAAATGCATGTGTTAATCTAATAAACACATCTTAAAGTCAAAAAAACATTAGTCGAACTATCATAAGTAGGCAATGGTTACAGGGGTAGGTAAATATGTGTGTGTTTAAAAGTAAAAGGTAAGTAAATTCCAACCAGCAAATATTAGTAAAATATTAAGTAGTGAATTAACCAACTAGGTAGGTTCTTTCTCAAACTACCACTTCAGTAAACTATTCTAAAATCTTTTTAATTTTTTGAATGCATTTAAAATTTCTCCTTTCATGTCAGTTTTCTTTTGTTTCTTCAGTTTTTTGGCCCGGGTTAGGTTTGAACCCGCCACCTCCAGACCTCCAGCATATGGGGCCGGCGCCCTACTCCTTTGAGCCACAGGCGCTACCCATTTCAGTTTTTAATGTATATGAAAGAATGATTATGGGGTTACTAACACTTTCGCTTCTTTTACTTAAAATATAGGGCCATATATTGAAAAATAATTCCTTTTTCTTTCCATACTAATTCATAAACCTAATTCTTCTCTTTGACCAACCTCTGGCATGATTCTTTTTCCAGCTCAAATGCTTTATTGAAATAGAAATATTTATTAAAATATAAATATATTAAAATTTGAGCAACTTAAATATCTATAAAGTTCTCCTCTTCCATTTATTTAGAATGTTGTAACGAATTTCTTAATTTTATCTCTACAAAGTAGAATATAATACACCAGGGAGGAAAAACTGAGGCATGGACTCAATAGTCAGAGTAAAAATATGTTTCAAAAAACAATTGTCTGAAATATATCTTTTGATACTAGATACCGAAAGGGCTAATACACTAAATGAAGATAATTTGTACATCATTCTTAGCTGTTCACTTCAGTTTTCTATAGCTCAGGTATTTTTGATGTGGAGGAGACAAAGCTATCTTCACATTTCTTAATACATTTCATTTGTACAGAAAATATAATTATAAGGATCATATTTTTATATTTTAATAATATTTAATATAATTTAATATTATATGTCAAAATATATAATTCCTCTAATATTCAATAGTTTCAAAATACGGCAAACAATCAAAAGTAAATAATCATCCATAAAATTTAATAATCTTTACAGCATTCTCCTATACACCAAAATTGAGTTTTTTGAAATTCAAGGAAAAAGCCCCTATGATCTTACATTAGGACACTAACATTAACTTTTATTTCAGACCACCTCTCAAATCATTGGGCAAACTGATTTTGCATTATTTGATAAAATATCTGATAATGAGACAATAGCTAAGTATTCTGCTATAGATTCTACCTCACGAGGCTTGTCAAATAAGCTTTCACGAGTGGATTAACAAAATATGGTGTATGTATACCATGGAGTACTAGTCAGCCACAAAAAAAATATAATGCCTTTTGCAGCAATTTGGGAGGAACTGGAGAATATTATTCTAAGCAAAGTATCTCAAGAATCAAAAACAAATACCACATGTACTCACTAATAAATTAGAACTAACCAACGAGCACACAAGTACACAGAGGGAAGTAAAAGAAGTTCTAGGAAATCTAGTGGGGGGGGGATGCAGAGGAGGGGCAAAACCCACTTAACAGGTACAATAAACACTGTTTGGGTGATGGGCACATTTATAGCACAGTCTCAATCTACATATCAAAAACATCCATATCCTCGTATATTTTGAAATATATATATAAATAAATATATATAAAGACAATACTTATATACTGTGTTTCCCCCAAAATAAGACACTGTCTTATATTTATTTTTTCTCAAGAAGACACACTAGGGCTTATTTTCAGGGGCTGTCTTATCTCTGTGCTGAAATGCATGGCGTGGCTATGCAGATACACTGCATAGATACATGCCCATCACTAGGTCTTATTATCAGGGTAGGGCTTATATTTAACAAACGCATAGGAATCCTGCTCAGGCTTATTTTTTGGGTAGGTCTTATTTTCGGGGAAACATAGTATTTCTTGTTTATGTCTGTATAAACAAAAGACAAAAATGCCACAGAAAGAAAAGAAAAACAACTGCTACTCCATTCTGACATTTTCATTACTTCCTCTCCAAAGACTTAAATGCTTACAAATGTCTACAATTTAGGGTATAATTTAGGATATCTAAGAGAGAAGCTAGCATTACCCAAGAAAACAATTTTATCCCTCAAGATGCAAAGGGTTCAGTGCCAAAAGGAAATATGGAATTCCACTTTCAGCTCTAAGAAAAGCTTCTTTTCAACTCTACTTCTGTGAAAGATGAAGATATGTAGCCAAACTTGAAAGAAACATATCCTTAAAACAACAAAATGTCAAATAATATTCTGTTTCTATTCAACAACATATTCAAAGACTAGTAAATTTACTATTACTAGCTCTCAACTATTCCTATAAAATACATTCTCATCAGGCGTACTGAGTCTCTGTAATTTAAAAACATTGACACTGGCAGGGAAAAAAAATCGTACATAGCACTGTTAGGAGGATGACTGTGTACAAACAGTATTTTCCCTTGAATAAATGTGCCAACTTATGAAACGAGATCCCTGTAAAACAAAAAAGGAGCTAATTACTGTATGATTCTAACTTTTTAAAAAATGAAAAAAAAACTTTACTTTAAAGAAAAAGTTTACCCAATTTAAGATTTTGTAACTTTGTAACACTGAATCTGTTTACTCTACAATTTTCTCTGTCTTTGGTGTACAGTCACAAAATTGCTAAAAAAAAAAAAAAAAAAAAAATTAACAAAGTGATAACATGGCCTGTATTTTGCCAAACTAAATTCTTGAATTTTCTTCTTGAAAAATCAAAATATCCTCATAGGTGAGCTATTTGTAAACATTACTCTGACATTGTGATTCAAAATGAAAGGATGTGTTTGAACATATAAAACAAAAATTATTGAGAGCAAAGAAACTAATGATTCTTCCCGTTAAACCTAATATATGTCTTAATAAAAAAGGTCATGGTCAAGTTTAGATCTACTCTATAGGTCATAAAATGCATTATATCATTTTTTTAAAAAAATGTCTTACCATATTTTCATATCATTACTGAACTGTTTTATATCCATTAAGAATTATAAGAAAATAATAAATGAAGGTGAATATGAAATACATACCACGGGATTTTCAAAAATCTGCCAGAGGTCATTGTTATAATGGGAAGTGTTGTAATTAGCAGTTGATAATAGCCTTCCAAATTCATGTCTATTAGAAATGTACATAAATACACCCTATATGCCAGAAAATATCAGTGTTAATCTTAGAGGTATATAGAACATAAAATTAACTATAGGAAAAATATATAGAAGATATTAATTTCAATTTTTATGTTTCATTTATGAACATGCATTTTTTACTTTTCATAAAAAACATGCATGATTTAAAGTAAAAGAAATACAATTGTCATCAATGAATTCAGACACCACACAAAACTATTAGATAGCACTGACACTCAACTGAAAAAAAGAAGCCTGGACTGTTTTTGTCCCTTTCTCATTGATCCTAGATGTAGACATCGGGAAAAAATTCCTGTTTGAAAGCAAAAACATTTTTGAGACACCAAAGTACAATAAATTATTCCTCTTTTGGCTTCTTTCCCTTTCAAAGAAGAAGAAGTTACATATTGAAACAGGAATTTAAAGTGTCAGGAATAGTTCATCAGGCTATTTCATTCTTTTATTGTTCTAATATTTAAAGACTGAACACAGAAATAGTTGTGCATTCATTATAAATGCAACTAAAGAAAGCCAGTCTTATATCCTTTTCCCAAACCAAATAAATGTGGCAACACCACTGAGGTAAGGTTCTTTTTGTACCTGTTTTAATGGTAAAATGGTTAGTGATTAACACGATAAATCAATGAAGAGGACCCAAACCTCATTTTAATCAAGATGTACATTATGCCTACTACTACCCCTTCTTGCCCTTGGAAAAAAATTTAAAAATATATGAACAAAAGGAACTTGGGTTTAACTTTCTCACTTGCCAATCACAAAATGTAAATCGCCCCAAGATACCAAGGGCTGATATTCACACAATGCGCACCCTAAGTCACACAAAATACACACACACCAACACACAAGATATTACTAACCCATGAACACCAACATTTTGCCAAACTAAATGCAAAGAAGGCTCTTAAAGAAACTTTAATACTAGGCAATATATCATACTGATTAAATAAACAAAAATAAATAAAAATAAATAAAAGTAACACCTTTGGGGGGCTGAGCATTTGGAATGTTTCCGGAGTAGGGGAGTCTTTTTCCCTTTGTAAAGTCTAAAATGAAGAGAAGCATTGGGTAAGTTGACCTGAACACTCATTCTCTCAGGTATTTTTTGGTAAATAAAAATAGCAGCTCTTGATCAAAGGCTGACATTCTGAAATGTCCTCCACAGACAACATGCAGAACAAGCAAAGCTTATGAGCACAGAGAGAAACGTCTCCAGCCCTTTCATTCCGTGTGTGTGTGTGTGTGTGTGTGTGTGGTCAGACGTGAGTCCAAGCTCATTCCGGAGAACTTACATTAGATACAAAATAAGACAAAGGGAAAAATGAGTAAGAGAGGCCATTCCAGGATGCACTGTCGAGTCAAATTAGCCAAACATGAGCACAAAATACAATCACAGGTACTGAAGATATTCAATAATAACAATGTGCATAGGTGTGTAGGAAAAACAGACATATTCAAACAACACATGCCTTGTTAAACTACGAAAAAAATACTTGCCAACTTTTCTGATTTTTCCAAAAATCACAATTGCTTACATGTATTTTAAAATGAAATAACCCAATCTTTTCTAAAATAGAAAATTGTATAAATATGTTTTAAAACATATTTATTTACCTTCAAAAATAATTTATTTGCTAAATTCATTTAAGTTTTATAATGAAAGTTTATTTGTAGAATAAGAATGTATCATCAGTTTTTCACATGGATTAAATATACTACATATCTCAAAGCTTCTTCTGGTTTAGTGGTAATTAACTTGCTTTTTAAGAACGTGAAGTTAATAATGGTATAAAGTATACCTGGTTAGAGAATATATGGACATTGATTAAGAAGAAGACAAAATGTGTTCTTCGTAAATGTGTAATGATCATTGTACCCAGAATTTACCTAATTAATTTTAATTAGGTCAAGTTTTCATTGTAGAATTTCAAATACAAGATATGTTCTTAAAAAAGCAAAGCTAATTTGTAACAATTCCATCTTTATTATTCTACCCTCCTATGTTGCTTATGAATCACCCAAACTAGCATTTTTCAAATCATTTCTACAGATAGATGTTCACAAACTATTCCCCAAAATTGCTCCTAAATTTTCAGCACAGAACCAAAAAAATTGGCTAGTACTTACAAATGAGAAAGAAAAAAGGTATTAAAACACAATGACACACCAACTGATAAAGCAAGCCATCTCATAAAAACATCCAAGCAAGCCATCACTGTGCATCTTACCATTTCTCTAGCATTTCGGCAAAGAGCCATATCAGGATCCAATTTATCACGAACAAAATAGTTCCTCTCATTCATCTCTGAGCGCAGTGTCTTTCCTTTAATTAAGTACACATTAGCCATGTATGGTACATTCCATACTCCTCTGAAATAAAGGCATTCCAAAATATCACGAATACAATTTTAGATTTTATGTTTTTAAAATAAATGTTTTTTATGTCTTTAAATTTTGTATATATAAATTACTGAATAAACACACAGATACAGTTACTGACATTTGACATATATATATGAGATTAGTATACACTATATTTTTATGACATTTAGGAGATAAATCAGTCTTTATCGATAAACTTCAATTTAAGATTGTCATCTACTTGTCAGTTTTGCCTATTATCTCTTAACAATCCCTAGTTGTTAGAGCATAATATTCTGTTTTCAATAACTTTAAAAACAATTTTCTTAAAATAGTAGTTTCATACAAGTATTTCTGGATTCTAAGCAGTCTTCAAATTCTTAATCTCAAATTTCCATTAAATATAAAGAAAAGAGATAAATGCCAAAAAACTTTCAAGTAATATATATCTTTAGATTATTATATTTTATATCAAAAGATGAATCAAGCAACTTACATTCTGTTCCCTTGAACAATATCCACATAATCTTCAGATCGGGCATAGTAACCATCAGGACTCAATGCTCCCCAGAAGTTAGACCACAGTTTTCCATGACGAGTAACAAGTGGTGCAATGATCTTTCTAGCAGAGAAAGAGAGAGAAATACTCATTACTATTTTTAAATCACCACAGAAGTATGTGTTATTGGCTTAGCATAACATATGACATAATAAAGTTCATTTAAACAAGCATGTGATTAATCTAAAAAAAAAAAGAATAAAATGAAAAAGGAATTTTTCCCAGCATCTTATCTTAAATGATTACACACTGCTAATTTTCAACCATATTCCTTTAAAAGAATAACCAAAAAGAAAAAAGTCATTGAAAATTCTGATGAATATATAAAAAAGACTTTTAAATATACCTTATTAATATCCAAGAGAAACTACCATATTTAAATATACTTTAAAACTACCATAATTAAATATACTTAAGTATTTTAAAATTGTACTAAATGAAATGAAATATTTTCATTTTCGCTGGGCAGACAATAGCCCCCCCATCCATTAAGGCATCCAATAAATACTTGTTGATTGAAAAAAAAAAAAGAATGAAAAGGACTGAGACATTCACTAACAGGCCAGTTGTTTTTTAAATTCAGTTTTAAATTGAAGTATATTTCCATGATTTTATGACTTTTAAAAATGGGTTACGGTTTCAGTAGGCTACCTCTGGCAAAACTGAACTATTTTTGGTCCTTTAAATATTTTAGAAAATAAAATAGAGGAAATAGAGTTTGTCGAAATGTTCTGTCTCACCACCAGGAAAGCGATCCCTTAGAGACAAACGTGGTACAAATCGAAAACATGCCAGAATTCTCCTTAGGAAATTTAATTTATAATGTCAGCATTTTCCAAAGGAGATAACAAAATCCGAGTGCTCTTAAAATTACTTCTGAAAAGCAGGAAGGCCATACAATTTTTAAGAAATGCTCACACAACTCCCTCCATTAAAAAACCTATTTCATAATATCCCAACCTTTTGAAGACCAACTGCACCCTTTTTTTTTTTACATGCACAAAAGCGAAATCAAATAAGCACATATCATGCAAAATAAAATTCTGATTTATTTTTCCTGGTTCCTATTAAAATAAAATATCAGCCACACACGGTTTAATACCTGCAATATTGGAAATAATAATATAAATTTTAATATTTATAGATATTAATTTAGGAAAAATTCAATTTCAACAACGGATAGTATCAGATAATGGGAGAACCTCCACAGCTGACCACCCCGTACACTGACCACCTCCTTATGCTGACCTAATTTTCATAGACTGGACACGCACCACATGTGCATATGGGTAGAGCAGGGCTAGTTTCTTCTGTTGACCACCTCATTACATTCCCTTGGGTGGTCAACTTAACAGAAGTTTCTCTGTATTTACAGAAAAAACAATCTTGTAATTTATAATCCCACCTGTTTCCTAAAAAGGGTTGAACCAGGAAGTCTGAGACACAAAAATCCATCTGCTGTGTGCTTCCATAGTTCTAAGAATGGAAATGTGAGGGTGGGAGCTGAGCAATGATGAACTGTATTACATAACTGAAGGAGCAAAGTTTGGACCAAGGCAGTGAACAGCAGAGGTAGGAAGAGCAGAGGGCAAGCAGAGCTGGTGAGACGCTCCAGAGCCACTTGCCCAAGATGCGTCCCCTTCTGTCTCTCTGACCTTCCCATCTACTAACTCTCACGACATTCGGCATGTGTAAATTTCTTACAGAAACCATATAATTGAATACAGAGGCAAAAACTACAGGTATCGCATGAACCTTTGATAACTAACAGAAATCTATAGAACTGCAGGTAAAACCTGAGTTTTCCTGAAGCTTTGAGGGACAAGTGCCCCAGGTGGCAGCTGAATTTCTTTCTTATGAGGGAAACTTTTTCTTTTGGAAGGTTTATAACATAAGGTTATTATGAAGGGGGATTTATGTTAATACTTATGAATTCATTTTAGAGTTCACTAAGAGAATAAGTAGTAAGTATATACCAAAGTGTCACAAGGTAAAAACCTCTAAATATTAGTACAGGCATATGCTCATTACTCACAATTTCATTTCAATCACATGAAAAATCAAATTAAGAGAAAATTAACAATTCAAATTGAAGAAAATACACTGAATTGGAGTAGATTTTAAAAGTTAAATAAAGAAAATTCTACTCTATCCCATACCTCTGTGGTATTTCCACTGCATTTCCTTACCAAATGATCAAAACCTTATTCACATGCTTTGGAAGAGTACGGGTAATTTACAGACAGCTTAAACACATTAAGTATTTATAGATAAATTACACAGTGTGGTATCTGCACAGACTGCTTCAGAGGGGTCTTGGACTTTGAAGCAAAAACTGAATCCTCAAATTGACAAATACTACTGACATATCCTTTACAAATAGGGTGGGTTAATGAAGGATAAAAGATTTCCAATATACACGCATTTTAGCTAGCAAAATAAAAAATGCTAAATATTCTATTTATGATGAGCAGTGATTGTGTTAATACATGTAAACCTACTTAGAACACTTGACATTTAATAAGCACTCATTAAAGGTATGCCAGTAAAAGGTATATTAATAATGACCTGATTAGAGGTGCTATTGATACAGGATAGGTGGCACCCCAGCCATTTCAGCCCAGCTGGGCTGGAGGACCCAAGGCCTCCGCCTCAGTGGTGTTGGTGTGGCAGCAGCTGGCAGAGGAACCAGCAGGCTGAAGCGTAGGCAAGGGGGGTAGCCTCCCTCCCCTACCAGAGGCTCCAGTAGCCAAAGGGACTGGACAACTGCCGGGGAGACACCAGCACCTTGGTGTCTCCTTCCCTTTGCACTTATGACTAAATACGAACCCCCATTTCCTATGCCCAGGTCAATTTCATGTAATTTTCCTAGGCCTCAGTTCAGTGAATGGACTGTGTCCATTCATTAGTACATTCATTCACCTTCCCCCAGCAGAAGGAATTATGTCCATTCATTAGTACATTCATTCACCTTGCCCCAGCAGAAGGGACTGTGTCCATTCATTAGTACATTCATTCACCTTGCCCCAGCAGAAGGGACTGTGTCCATTCATTAGTATATTCATTCACCTTGCCCCAGCAGAAGAGACTGTGTCCATTCATTAGTACATTCATTCACCTTGCCCCAGCGGAAGAGACTGTGTCCATTCATTAGTACATTCATTCACCTTGCCCCAGCAGAAGGGACTGTGTCCATTCATTAGTACATTCATTCACCTTGCCCCAGAGGAAGGGACTCTGTCCATTCATTAGTACATTCATTCACCTTGCCCCAGCGGAAGGGACTGTGTCCATTCATTAGTACATTCATTCACCTTGCCCCAGCAGAAGGGACTGTGTCCATTCATTCCTGGCCTCATATAGAAGGAACCCATGCACCTATATAGACCCCTAAACAGAGAGAGATGGCGAGAGAAAAACTGAGAGAGCTTTTCTTTCCCAATTGGGTTTTCTCTCCCTACCAGGAACTTTAGTGTTTTTGTATTCTTTTCTGTAAATAAATTCTATCTTGCTACTGATCCTGTGGTCCATGGATTCATTCTTCAAATTGCCGAGACCAAGAACCTGAAAGTCTGATATCACTATTAACAAATAAGGACTAATATTATAAGCTCATACACATAATGTCTTTCTCCCAATTCAGTTAAATGAAAGTAGGCACTGTCCTGTGATAATCACTTCAAGAGTAAGTAAAAGTGCCAATCTAGTCAGAATATGATTTGAAACTCTAAAATTTCTCTCAAATTCTAATTGAATCTGAAAGAAACCTCACCTCTGTAAGCTGACCACCCAAGGGAATGTAACAAGCTGGTCAACAAATGGTCAACATAAGAAACTAGGCCTGGTCTACACTTAAGAACTAGAGCTCTGTATCCATAACTTTTTAGGTCGTAAATTTTATCAAATTCTATTTAAATATATTTACAGGGAATAAAATATTTCTAAACTTTATCAGTATCAGATATATCATAATTTTACCTAGACTGAAATAGAAAAATGCACCAAATACAATCATTTTTGTGATTATAAATAATATTAGTCATCAGTTAGAAATATTTCTATGAGTCTTTCAAAAGAAAAGTAATTAATTAGAATGGAAAGTTTGTAAAGTATGGAAAAAAAATCTTAATGTAAGTTCCTACAATTTACTAAACACAGACAAGTAATTATAGTATATCTACATAAATGTGTGAAACTATCATTTTAATAAATAAGATAGTGAACCTTAAATAGTACCTGTTTTGTTCAATCAAAAGTTTTAAAGTCCTTGGATTTGTCAAAACAACATCTGCATCCACACTAAAGTAATAATCACACTTCTCATCCTGACGACAAAAATCCCTGCCATTGCAAAAGAAAATGAAATGAAAATTAGATAAGATAAATAACTACTGGTTGAAAAATATTAAGCTTCTTACATGTAAAATAAATTTTAACCAACAGAATGAGAAAATATCCAAAAGGATAAACATTATCTTAAATTTAAAAATGTTCAACTTATCAACACAAATTTCATAGGCAGATTCACACTAAAATTTTAGGCCAGATAAAAATATATTTTTTCAAGATACAAAGCCTCCAGTCAGAATGGCAGCTTTTAATTTAATACCTAATCTTCTCTGATAGGGAAAAGTAATTCACCTCAACGCATTAATGAACTTTTTCACAAACCAAAATGTTTTTTCTTACACATGTATATGTACACAAAATGTATCTTCAATAATTCAGATATAAGTTAATCATGTGACTCTTTACATATTAATATTTTAAAATATAATTTGTATGGAATTATTTCTAAGATAGTTATTCTCCTCCCTTCTTATCAGAGGTAAGAAGTCTATGTCTGCTTTTCCTGGTAGCATCTGTAAAATTATCATCAGGAATACCAGGGAATGAACTAGTTGTGATAACTGGGGTTATCCCTTTCCTAGTTCTGAGATCCCCATTACACTGTATATCTCTGTTATCACTTTTTGCTGCTGTGTGTACTTTTCTAAGAAACTGCCAAACAGGATACTAGATAGAAAAACTTGTTACAATTGCGCAAAATATCAAAGAAAGTTCTGAATGTGGGGCCAAGGGATTCTCCAAAGAATAAGTTATGGACCTGTTAGTAACAGCATCAGTTTGGTTTCTCAGAGCCCTAGTTTCTGCCTATTCCAATATCATCCCCTCCCAGACAGAATCCATAACTTTGAGCCTGAGTTTCGAGAGTCAAGGCATTGGGGTTCCTATCATGTTTCCCCAAAAATAAGACCTACCCAAAAAATAAGCCCTAGCAGGATTTCTATGCATTTGTTAAATATAAACCCTACCCTGATAATAAGACCTAGTGAGCATTTCGGTGCAGAGAGGAAGACATCTTCTGAAAATAAGCCCTAGTGTGTCTTCTTGAGAAAAAATATATATAAGACAGTGCCTTATTTTCAGGGAAACATGGTAATAGATAATGTATTCTCTAAAGGTGAGAAACTACATCTTTACCCTTTTTCCAGCAGCTCTAAACTCATTGCCTGGCATATCTGTTTAACATTCATTTAAAAAATGTTTTTTACTATTACCAGAGTTTATTAATAGTCTAAAGCATTACAGAGGATAAACAAAGGGCCTAAAATACCTCGTCTGGGGATCACACTATTCTCTAGATCACTAGGAGAAGTAGCTACTCCTATACACGGTTTTACCTGACAAAACCTTCAAATAATAAACTTAATTTTAAGTCACAGCTATGGCAGTCATATTATTCATTTATCTGCATTTTTTTTAAATCTTGATCTGCAGCTTAATTCATACTTTGATAAAATACATGGACTTCTAGCTGTTGAATGGAAAAATGTAAGTAACTTCTCTGGTCCTTTACATGTAAATAAATACAAACACAGACATATTCTTGCTGTTGTGTGTGTATAGACAGACTCAAATAGTTGAGACACCCAAGTTTAGCATTTTAATTTTGAAAAAAAGTTTATTTTTTAAAATTTTCTATAGTAGAATAATTGAATAAATTTAAACTTAAATTTATTAAAACATACATTCCCATGTTTCTGGCCTCCGCTTGACTTAGATTTTCTTCTGGTCCTACTATTTTTATAGTACTGATTTCATGTTTAGCTTTATCAAAAAACACTTTGATGTCCTTTTCATGATAAACTTCCTGTAAAATATTGTAAAAATCAAAAATTAGAAATCGAGGCAGTAACTGAGGTATTCATATGCAGGACGTGAATTCTACAATCCACATAATCATTCAAATACAGACAAAATAATAACCATATTACACATGTTATATGAAAATATCATTTAAATGGCACATCAGAAATCAAAAATACATATTAATATCTCTCAAAGGAGAAGATACTTCAAAATTCATTCAAGAGGTCCTTGCATAAGTACTGAAAATCCTTCACATGTTCTTACATAAACAACTAAATTCCAAATAGTATAAAATGTTTCTAAATGGATAAAGAAAAGTGGTTGTGATTCCATGAGAATCTTAGAGAATCAACCTGGATATGTCATAAGATTCTGGGAAAAAAATATCTACTAAATATGATAGATACTAATCTGAGTTGGAAATATAAACAATCATACTTTACAAAATAAATTGGTATAATATTCTTTAAAGCCAGAAAGATAAATTAATGGTTATGTATAAAATTTTGTGTTTAGAAAACAAAGGGAAGTTTAATGAAAGTTAATTGACAGATTAATGGGGAATCAACATGAATATGGTCAATTTGTGCGATTCAATTCAACTGTGCTGAAATGCAGATAATATTACTATCTCCATCATCAGAGCACTTCAGAGTTTTTCATGTATCAAGTCTCTAAGCTTTCCGAAAATTTGGTATTTTTCACAGCTTGTTATAAATCACTTCTCATAAAAGCTGCATCAAGTTAATGTCAAATAAAAGACAAGATAAAAAAAAAGACTCCAGCCATTGAGGAATTTAAGGACCTATGAAAGTAGAGAAAATTTAGACAAAAGACACAATACGTAGAAACAAACCAAAACATGTCAGTTAATGTTTAAGTGCATACATGTTATGACACACTTTACAAGGGAAATACACAGGGTTTCACTCTTTCAAACCTAGTTAAGCTGATTTTGTGCAAATTTGCAATGTTTTCTGGAAAAGGTCCGTGATTAGCTGAGTTGTAGGAACAATGCAAACAAAAGGAGGCTTGGTGCCTGTGGCTCAATCGGCTAAGGCGCCAGCCACGTACACCTAAGGTGGCGGGTTCGAATCCCCAGCCTGGGCCCGCCAAACAATAATGATGGCTGCAACCAAAAATGGCCGGGCATTGTGGCAGGCGCCTGTGGTCCCAGCTACTTGGGAGGCAGAGGCAGGAGACTCGCTTGAGCCCAGGAGTTGGAGGTTGCTATGAGCTGTGATGCCATGGCACTCTACCTAGGGGGGATAGCTTGAGGCTCCGTCTCAAAAAAAAAAAAAAAAAAGAAAGAACTGCTCTACAACTTAATTACAGATACAAGTGATCATAATTTCCTTTATATAATACAGTGATAATAAAGTAGACAGGACAAATCCCAAGTGTACATAGAATAAATACCAAATTTGGTAGTACTCACCAGTCTTCATTTCTAATAAGCGCTTTTTCTTTTGCTGGCGCTCAAGTCTTTCTTTCTCTGCTAATTCTTTAGCTATTCTAGCACGTTTTTCTTTTTCCTCTGCTTCTCTCTTTTGGATGTTCTCTTTTATTGCTTGCTATTACAAAAAAAAATTTGAAAACTGATCAATTTTAACCACGGTAATTCCACAAGATAATGTCACAAGAAAATGGAAAATGGAAAATTATCAATCTTAAAATATACTCCAGGTAGAATTGTGATTGAGTATCTTTTAGGTAACAGTCCTTATATTAGTAACACGATTTAAAAAGATATGTACATAAATCCTTGTTAAATATAATACTGTGTATTATTTACCCACATAAAAATAAAGAGCATTTAATCAAACTGCTTTCCCATATGCATTTCCAAAAAGAGTATCTAGCAACTATATTCATTCTCAATATGTCCTCTGTTAAGCAAATTATCAATTATAAGAAAAATAGCTGAAGAAATGATAGAAAGAGCTGAAATCTTGTAATGGCTACTTTGTATCACTATCACATATAAAATTTTCTTATATAGAGAGAAACATCATAGAGATAACCAAAGAAATATTTGGCATTTCAGAAGCAAAGAATAGCATGCTAATCAGAAGACAATCTCAATAGATTTGTAATCAGCTAACTTTTTTATTTCCTAACTTTTATATAAATCAAGACATGCCTCTCATATGGCATTAATGGCAATTAGCTGGTAAACATGGATTTTTGTAAGTGCCAACAAATAGCATGGCATCATATTATAATATCTTGTAGAGATTGTATTTTATCCCAATAAAACCAAGGTTATCAAATTGCTAGTTTATAATCAATGGTAAATAGAAAAGTATATAACTGTACTAATAGGTAGCTTATTATTGAGAGGCGGCTTTTATTTCTTCTTTAGTGCAAGTGTTCTTTGTTTTTAAAATCCTGGAGATAGTACAAGATCTTCACTGAAAATCACATAATGAAGTTTAATATTTCTGACCAGAATAGTGAATGGAAAATTACAAGGAAAAGAGGAGGAACAAAAAGCATAGAAGTAGAGGCAGTATCAACTCATGTATCCATAGATTCATTCAGTAAATACTAAGGAATTACTAAATGATACCATTTAGATATGATAAGAGAGGAGGAGAAAGAGCTTGTGAGATTGAGCAAAGAGCGCTGGCAAGCACTCTAAACAAATTTACATTCCATGTGGTAGGGTGGGGTGGGAGGCAGAGACAGACAATAAACAACAAAATAATAAGAGTGATGTGACAGACTGTGGGGTTCCTTTATAGCAGCAGCTTAGATAAGGCCTTGCTCTCACATGTGATCTGAGCACAGTCCTGAATGTCAAGGAGCCAGCCCAGTGATAACCTGGAGCAGGAATGTACCAGGCAGAGGAAGTACTAATGCAAAGATTGTTGGTGGATATGGAAGAGAAAAGGCTGGTGTAGAGGTATCGATGAAGGTCCTGATCGTTCAGAGTCTTTTAGGCCAAGATAGGGAGACTGGATTTTCTTTTAAGGGCACTGAAAATAACAGGTGATTTTCAAGCAGAAAAAAATACAAGATTAAGCACTCTGAGATGCGAGTACTAATCAAAAACCTTTGTACCAATCTGAAGACAGAGGTAGTATCTACATCCTAAGCGAACAGATTTGTTATTATACAGAATGATAAACAAGGGCAAAAGTTAGATAGTCTTGCATTATAAAATGATTAGGTTGCCTAAATCCAGGATTCCTCTCCAATAACACAAACCACCATGCACACAGGTGCTATCTGGTCTTCTTCACACCGCCCTGTGAAGTGGGCTTAGGAATCTGCAAAATTGTTTAGTCTGGCTACTGCTATTTCTGTAAGTCATTAGCTTTTCTTTGTCTCTTACACCACAATCTTGCTTTTTGTCAACATCCATGAAAGTATGGCAAGTCAACGTGCTAGCCTGCCAGATAAACTCTCAAACGTCTCAAAGTTCTTGATCTACATTAACACTAATTATTATTGCTCAGCTATGAAATATCTGCTGCAATACTGCATGCTTTAGCGTGTAAATCCTCCAAATCTTGAATTGAATTCTGGATTCTCCATTCTTACACAGAATGGTTAAGTACTTGTTCACTGGAATGAAAGTAGTAAGGGGCAACATAGTTCAAGTATGGAACACTAAGCTACAGTCAGTGTTTATTATGTTGCTTCATATTATAGTCACATAATTTAAAAGTCAACTACAAGACCCTAGTTGCTAAAAGAATCAATGAAAGTTAGAAAGGTATGAAAAGAAGACATCATAAAAGTATTACAGAAAATAAACATGAGTTCAAAGATAACCATGTGTGTGTGTGTGTGTGTGTGAGCCCATGACTCATATATGTATCCATAAGGGAGACGGAACAGAAGAGTGGTTTGTGAAGAAGAATACGCAAGTTTCAGGATGCATCTCTTGCTTGAGGGAAATGAATCTGAGGAACCTGTAATAAATAATGTATCACATAGCTTATTTATGAATCTAATTAAGGTATAACATCTTCTGATGTGAATTCTGTACCCTAATAACTGGATACACTGCAATGTGAGCTTATATAATAGACCATCTATTTTGAGATATGATTGCCACACCATTTTAGTATTCCATTGGGCAATAAAAATTACTTCCTAAGACCTATGGAAATAATGTTTATATTTAGAAATAAGAGCTGAAGGATTTCTTAGACTTGTTTTATGAGAAATGTACTATTGATTTTAATTTAAAAGTCTACCTTATTTAAAACATATCTTATTCTGACATTATATCTATTATGAGAAGAATTTTAGCTGAAAAATACCAATAGGCTGTACAGAAATAGATATTTAGTATAAAACTAATATCCCAGTTCAAAAAGTAATTTGGGATTTTCATTTATTACAAATGTAAGAAGTAAAGGTAAGCTAAAATAGAAAAGCTGAATAGTTGGAGAACATTATTCTAGGTAAAACTGCCTTTTCGTTATTTGAATACTAAATTAAAGTCAAGGAAGTTAAGGGTAAGCCGGATATAAACAGAGTTGGCTATAAGATACTGAATTTCTTTTCTAATTCATCTTATTCTTGACCTTTTTAAAATTTACACAAATGGCAAATAAACTGTGCTACCATTTACTACTTGCAGCTGTGTTTTGCCGAAAGAAATTCTTTTAATGTAATTAAAACATGGCACCCTTTTACCTCCCAGTAGAATGGCAACTACCATTCCATTTTCCACTTAAATGACTTTGACTTCTTCAGATTTCATGTACAGAAGAGATCGTATGTTATTTTTCGCCATATGTGTATGACTTATTTCACTTAACACAATGTCTCCTAGGTTCATCCAGGTGTATAAATGATATTTTCTAAGGCTGAATAGTATTTCACTAAACATATTTACAATTTAAAAATCCACTTATCTCTTGATGGAATCGATATTTTTGAGTGTTGAGATGAGATGGGCAGTCAATACACTTTTTTCTCATCCTTCCCCCATTACCCTGCCAAGTCACCTCTTTGGGACTTCCAGTGACCATGTATGTGATGTTCTCTTTGGGAGCTGTTTTGATCCATTGGTCAGTGTATCCATTTGCAGAAACAATACTATCTTATTTTTCATTTTTAGAAATGCCTTCAATATTCTTGGCCTTTGTTCTTCCATTTACACTTTGGAAGAGACTTAAGATTCTTTGAGAACAAAAATAAATAAATGGGACCTGATCAAGTCAAAAAGCTTCTTCACAGCTAAAGACACAATCAATAAAGCAAAACAGAAGACCTTCAGAATGGGAGAAGATATTCTTATGTTAAGAATCTGACAAAGGGCTAATAACCAGAATCTATGAAGAATTTAAGCAAATCAACAAAAGTAAACAACCCCATTAATCACAGGGTAAGAGACAAGCACAGAGTATTTTCCCACGAGGATAGATGAATGGCCAACAAGCACATGAAACATTGCTCATTGTACCTAATCATCAGAGAAATGCAAATCAAAACCACTTTGAGATAACACCTAACACCAGCCAGAATAGCGCACATCACAAGGTCCCAAAGCTGTAGATATTCGTTCGGGGGTGGGGGGGAATCACTTATGCACTGTTGGTGGGATTGAAAACTAGCTTAGCCTTTTTGGAAAGAAGGACAATCTTCAAATTGCTATATGTAAATCTTCCATCTAATCTTGTAATCCCATTACTAGGGATTAAATGACCTAGGAGAAAGAAAATCATTTTACTTATAAGGACATTTGTATTTGGATGTTTATAGCAGCTAAATTCACAATCAAAAAGAGCTGGAAACAACCCACATGCCCATCAACCTGTGAATGTATTGATAAACTGTGGCATATGTATACCATGACACACTATTCAGCCATAAAAAGATGGAGACTTTGCATCTTTTGTGTTTACCTGGATGGTTATGGATAATACTCTTCTAAGTATCCTGAAAATGGAGAAGCAAGCATCCTATTTACCCAATACTAAGTTGAAATTAGTAGATGAACAACTACAGGCCCACATGAGAGGAAAACAAGACAACCATGTTTTAGAATAGTTTGTTGTATTGTGGTGGGATAGATCTTTTAAGAGTCCCTAATAAGCCCTATTGTAATAAGCAAAGACCTCAAAAGTGTGTTCTGTAAAACTGAACAACAGAGACCTTAACTTATTTCTTAAGAATGCCTATATAATCTATCTATCTATCTATATAGTGGTAGTTCTTATGTACTTTATTTTTGGAGTTTCCTTATACATGTGTGTTTTAGAATCCAGAGGCAAATGAAGGTAATTGGGCAGTCATACAAAGTCAGTCCTGAGCAAGCATTGAAAATAGTTTGCTGAATTAAATATCAAGAAAGTCTTGAAGAATGCATTAAGTATGGCATTTCACCACATTTAGAAATTACTCTTTAAAAGTTGTCTGAATTTATTTGGTATGTATTAGAAAGACAGATAACGGTAAGGGGATAGAAATCTGGAGTCTTATTATTTTGGTTTAAATAACCAACTATTTCCTCCATTGTTGAGTGGGATAGTACAACTCTATAGAAGTATTTTAAAAATTAAGTTAATACATTAAAAATGGCTTGATGTAAGCCTGACACATAAATGTTAGCCCAATAATAATGTTAACAATATTATTTTATAACACCTTTATTTTCATTATTATTATATCATTAACCAAGAGCCATAAACACATTTATGCAACAGCACTTGAAGAAAGAGCTACTTTCTAGTTTACATCAGTTACGTATGCTTCCATCAACCACCTAGGGGAGTAACAGTTTTCATAGTTCCTATGAGACTATAAACACTTTCCATTCAGAGCTGGTGGAATGTGATGGGACACTGAGTTAAGAGTAAACTGATTGTATCCCATACTGGCTGTAGTACTGGGCAGAGAAGCAACAGTGGTGAATTAAATATGGAAGGCAAGATGTAGTTCTCAACCTCAAGTCTAGCTATTATACCTCTAAAGACTTGATTTACATATATATGTACACTGTTTTTAATACGTCCAAATCTAATATGTGTTATAAGATTTTATCCTGGAAAAAAGAGTTAGTTTACTTTCTTGTGTTTTACCCCCTCGAAGCACTGCTTTGACTTGAAAATAGACATGACTAATAAATTAACATAAACACTGGCCAATGATACTATTAACATTTGTTTTATAATTTTCCCCAAAAGTAAAATTCAAAATATCAAAATTTTCCCCAAAAGTAAAATTCAAAATGAGCATTTTCCTCCTCTTCCCATAAAAGCTTTATAAATACTCTATATTACAAATATGCCTTTACTTGACAGAGAGATCAGTCTTATTTTATGTTATAAAATTGTCATAAAAAATGAAATATAAAAATGATAGTATCGAATTCAAGTAGGTTGCTATAGATCCTAACTTTTGGATCACACTTCATCTATATTTCTGAGTCTTAGCCCATTTAAATAGTGTCATCTACCCAACTCAACATTTTTCACACATTTCAATATTCCATATTTTTTTACTTCAAAAAATAGTAGAAATTTTATTATTTCAAAAAAAATTTAAAAACTTATAAATGTCTTATTAGGAGTTATATTTCTTTCAGCATTAATGGATACTCACACTGTATAAGCCAGGAATCCCTTTAGTCCATGTTTCACTAAACTCAAAGATCTTTTCTTTTTTCTAAGTATTCAATTTTTTTCTTAAGTCCCTAAAAGGAGATCAAATTCAGCTAAAATACTTATAGCTTTTCAGGGAAGTATTAGGTGCTATGAAAACAAAGCTATTTTTTCAAAGTAAACAATCACTTACAGGTCTAACATATTCACCTGGCTAAATACTTTGCTGGCAGTTAGTTTACCTTGAGAACAGGCAATGCTCCACTATACTTAATGACTAGTTTCCAGAAATTCATGGTTGCCTCCTTTTTGGCAAAAGATGGAAAATCTTTTAATTTGAAAAAAGCCTTAAAAATGCATTTTTGTATTCTTGTACATATTCTGTCTTATAAAGGGACATGAAAGAAAATTAATTTTTAAAAAATTCCTACTCATCATAAAAGTCATCATAAGAAATATAAAAATATGTAATCTACTTGTCAGTTTTCCAACAAAATAAATTTTTTGGCAACTAAATATAAAAATTCTCTCCAAATTTGTATAAAAAATATAAACAATAAATTCAAATTTCTTAATGGAAAATGTTTATTCTTGGAAAGCCTTTATATTACAGGGTAGATGTTTTAGAAAGAAATCTAGAATGACAATAAAATTAACCCAATTAATTTTTGTAGTATTAGCAAATCCAATTAAAAATGCCATCAATGAGGATAGGAGACTATGATATACTATGCTCTGGTATAATTCATCATCTTAACATTCAATATGAGTTGTTATTAGTTGAATTTTTTATGTCTGTGAAACTTAGGAAAATGGGGAACTGTCCTTGAGGAGCAAAGTAGAATGTCCCAGAGGATGTGAAGGTGCTGAAGATTAAAATGTTTCAGCTTCATACTGTTTCCTATTATGAAGGCAGTCTCAGATAAAACAACAAATTATTTATTAACCCATCAGGTATGTAACATTACTGATCCATCATAACTTTGTTACGAGTTTGCTGCAATTCCTTTGAATGCTTTGCAAAATTATCAAGTAAATAAGATACTTCAGCCTGCTCAACATTTCTTTAATAAAACATGAAATGTTCATAATAAATGTTTTCTCAAAGTATAATTTGATTTTCCATTGTGCATCCTCTTCCTTTGCGTTCTGAAGTGATATACTATAAAATACTCAAACTAGGAGATCTGTAAATCTCCCAAGTATGAGGCTGAATACAGGCACAGGCAGCTATGTACAAGATGGCGGTTATGTAGTGATTGAAGGTAGGCTTGGTGATAAAGCAGCTTTTTTTTTTTTTTGAACTATTGCTAATCACCTCTCCAAGGGAAACATCCAACTAAAGACCTATAAAGCCAAACTGAAGCTAATTATGTTTAAAACATAACATTAAAAATAGCCTTAAGTTGATAATGTGTGATCTTTCTTCCCCTCACTCTGGGGATATGTGCATGTGTGAGAGAGAAAAAATGTAGAAGTGACCACCACGTCTGATATACAGAGAATATTTTATTTCATTTATTTTTGTTTCATATGTCTAATTTAGTGTTACCTTTTCAATTACATTAGTTAATGTGTCTTACGATGTATTATTTAGTTTAATTCTTTTCTCTTTACTATCTGTTGTTCTCATTATTATATTAGAATAATTTGCCTTTATTTTTGCTATTTTTATTATTTCAGTGAACAAAATATTTAAAATGTAAAAGAAAAAAAATTACCAGTCATTTAATCATGCAGAATCTGTCAGTCAAATGCATTTATTATCTAACTGAGCAAGGAATACATAGTAAGAATAAGTCTTATTAGTAAAGAAAAAAATTAAACCAATTAGGCTGGGTGTGTTCTTATTCCGAAAAGGCTAAAAGAGTAAAGATTTCCTAATCTATCAGAATTATATTATTTTCAAAGTTGCAAACTCAAAATACTCAGCACTTGAAACTGATCTCATTCTTTACATAAACAGATACTGAAACATAATAATAATAATAAAAAAGGTCCTATAGTTAGAATATATTGCTTTAGGTTTGGAGTTTTGTAGCTCCCAGGAGGATCTCAGAATAACAAAGGTGCTAATGAAGACATAAGTCTTATATGAAAAGACTTCAAATACAATTTTCAAGTTTTAAGCCCACCAAAATAAACAAGGACAGAACATGCTTCCTATTATAATCACACAAGCTGGCTCAACACTCAACCATAGGGATTGCACATAATTTTTTTTATTTTCTTGCAAACAATGTATGAGTCAATCTACAAGATTTGCGTAGCAAACAGGAAATGCTTAATGCTTTGACGTTTCAGTTGATGGTCTAGTGGGTCCACACGGGAGTCAGCATAAACAGCATTTAGAGCTGACAAGCATCAAATTTGTGTAATTTAAATGACTTGGCAAAATGAGTTTTGTTCTGGCTGCCCTCCTTATCAAAAAAATTTTACACCAAAAATACCTTCTCATTGGATGATTTCATTTTTGTTTGGCACTTCACTACTTTAGCCTAAAAATTCAGTAAGATAATAAATTATATTTGATCAACAGATGCAGCAAGATCAAATGAGTTATAATTGATTTTATATTTGTTCACTACATAGATTTCAATTGCATAAACCAAAAATCGACTTCGAGTCTGTAAATACCAGGAATGACAAATCTTTAACTAGATAAAACATAACTTTAATAAAATCGTAGAGATAACCTAAGGGACAGAACTATACATGAGAAACAGGTAGCTGTTTATTCAGTTCACAGTATTATACATGGTAATATGGAAACATAAAATAAAAAGGAGATAAAATGCTTACAATATCTATCCTGTTATAAGAAGGGAAATGTGAAATTACTATACTTCTATTATTTATACATAGCTAACTTGTTTTGATGGTATATTTACACTGTGCCATTTGATCTTCAAAATATTAACATGCCTAACAAATATGTGCTTTCATTTTTAAGAAACTAAAGCCCAGTAAGGTTAATCACCTACTGTCACATTGCAAATAATATGCACAGATGGGACTCAAACCCTGGGTGCTCTAATGCCACAGCTTACATCTCAAACACTGCTTCTTTGTATTGACAAAGCAAGCAGTATATTACCCCTGTCAGAACCCAACAAAAAGGGTGAGGCCTATCATAGGTAGAATTCATCTATCCCTTAAGATTGAAAGAAATCAAGGCTAACCATTTCTCTTTGATTATCATTACTAATAATTTAAATGAGAATTTATGTGGGAAATAAAGTTTAGGCAATTCTAGTCTGTCTGGATTTTACAGCCTAGAAAATAATAACGATTAAGTCTGGCACATATACCTACACCCATGTATAAAGAAGGAAAAAACCATAGTATAATGTTCCCCCTACTCTGTGTGCAATAGTAATCTCTGTTAAGCCAGGGACTTTTTGTTGTCCTCTAAATCCTAACCCCAAAGTAGAGTTTCTAGATGTTAGTGGTTTGAAAAACTATTAAGAAGAAAGGATGTCTAGTTTTGTTTTGTTTTTCTCAGAACAAAGCTAAGCTGCACAAAACATTCTATATGAGAATATTTGATTGCAACCTCAGAGGGTCCACTTAGCAGTCATATGTTTAATTAACATTAACAGAAAAAAGACACATTTTTAATAAGTAATTTGGTAGAAAACTTCTTTTGAAACAAATTATCTATAAAGAGACAAGTAACAAAGGGCTCTACAGAGGTGATCGCATTAAGAGATCTTTAAGATGAGCTATTAAGCAAAACAAATATGTTATCAGATGACATTTGGGTAAGGAACTAAGAGTGTTGTGCCATGCTAATAATTTTGGATATGCGAAGATAATAGCAAAAGAATTTTCAATGATAAAAAAGCAGCATTAGCATAAGAAATGAAAACTACTGAAGAAGAAATCATGTAATTTAAGCCCTGTAAACAAAAACAGTTTAAGTAGAATCCTCTAGTAAGAATGAGACAGGACACAGACTATGCTTCCAGACCACAGTGACCAATGAAAGACAGGAAAATTTGATTTAAACTTGAAGAAAAACAGGAACATGTTACAGTGGTTGGATAAAATTAAACAGGATAAGAGGTTCCTAGCAGGATCCAACAAAAATTCCATAATGAGTTCAATTCATCCAATGGTAGCATGATAACACCTATTAATAACACAGAGATTGGTGATGGAGTGTTAGGAGTCTAAAACCAGTCACAAAGGGAACATGATGATCATTGTTATACAACACCATGTGTCTAAAGGCATGAATTTCACTTGGTATAAAAGCTTAATGCCTGAGAGGCCACCAATTTACCCAAGCTATAGTGTGAGGTCAGATATTTCCACCTAGAAACTCCAATGTGAACTTTATCTTCACATGAGTCCTACAGAAAATAAAAATCTATTACAGAAAGGTGCTGACTCTCTACCCTTTACGGTATCCCTCACCCCAGCAACCAGGCTTCGCATTAATAATCCTCTAATTTTAAAAGAGGATATGTTATGCCTTGAAAAAGAACCTGACTTGAAAACAGTTTTCTATCATGAACTCATCAATGTAAATAGAAAATTATTATACCAGAGGAAAGAATAAAGTTTGCCCTGTGCTGATTCTCTCCAGTAAGTTATCAAAAAAGACCCTTATAAATTACAATCCAAACTTTATCTTTTTTTGCAAACTGAGCAGTCGGGTACTTGAGGCTTTGGACTCAGATGGCTCCCATTCCATCTTAGTCCCCTCTGAAACTTGTTTGAAATGATGGAGTTTCTCTCCCTCACAGCTGCCTCACCTGCAAAGACCAAGTGGGACACCACGGGTAAACCCTTATCTACAGGGTTTACTAAGAGCCAAGTCCTCAATCAGTGGCAGTTGTTTGGATTTTGTTCTCTTGACAAGGGTAACAAAAATAAAGCTAAACAAAATTAAAATACAACTTGCTCCCTATTTCTTGGGAAGTTGTTCAGCTGCTCTGAATGAAACTATTCCCAATGAGCACATTACCAATAGTAGGTTGTTTAAAAAACAACAACAACAACAACACAACAATAACAAAAAGTTAATGCCCAGTTGAGAATTCTGAAGTAGAAGAGAGGTGAGTTAAAATGCTGTCAAAATGAACAGCTGTTCCTCAGAGAAGCTACAAGATTTTGTAACTTTTTCCCCTTGGTCTACATGGAGTGAGGCAGCAGTCTGGAACAGATGTTCCTCCTTTAGCTATTGTAACAGGGATCTCAGAGAGAGAAAGGAAAAAAAGAACACGAAGAGTTATACCTACATAATTAGTTGTGAGATTTTAATAACACTGAGGAGAGAGAGTGGACAAGTTAGTCAGAGGCACAGCAGAAAGCTTTGAATAACCTACCATTAATTCCTGAAGTTTAAATTCTAAGATAATCGTAAAGTAAACATAATCTTGAGTAAACTACTGTTAAAAACAATTTGGTCACTTTTTTTTTAATTTACATTTTTTTCAATTTAGGGGAAGGGATTAGGTTTCAAATTAGTTTTGTCTGAAACACTTCTAGCAGTTAAAGTTTTAATAAGAGTTGACAAAGTAGAGCCACGTGTGGTACAGGCTCTGGAGCCAGGCAGCCTGGGATAGCACCTTAGCTCCTTAAGAGCTATACAATGATGCACAAGTCAGGGTCTCTTTATTTCTGAGTTTCCTCATCTGAAAAGGGGAATAACAACAGTACACATAACACACCTGGTCATTGTTGTAAGGATTAAATGAGCTAATACCGTTCGAGATAAACGGTTGGCACTCTTAAGTATTAGCCATGAAAGGATGCCACCCACTAATCACCTGTTACTCAAAAACTGTATCTATTATTAACCATATTATCTCATTTAATCTTGACTCTTAAGAGGAATGAACTAGCATATCCCCTGCCCCCAACAAATACAAAAATTGAGGTTCAGGAAGGTTAAATAAGTATTCAAATCCACGTAACTAGTATGGAACCTAAACCTAGCTCTCTCTTTCACTACGTCCACTGAGCCATGATGCCTGAGAAAACATGAAATTTAAAATGCGTTGTAAAGTGTATAGCACATACAGGTACATCATGATACATTTATTCACCAAATCCATTTCTGGTAGTGAAAAAATAAAGAATCAGTTTGAATTTGTGGAAAAATGTACTAAAACTGTTACCAAATGTGTATTTACTATAGACCAATTTTCCCTTAAAATAGTGTGTTTTTACTAAAAGGCAATCTAATCAATCACAGTTAAGTAATCATAACCAAGTCCCATAAAATTCAGCAATAATGTTTTCCAGGGTTTAAAAAAGAACCAGCTCCTTAAATTCAACCTTTTTCTTTACACCTCAAAACTTTTTAATCTCCACTAACACTTGCTGCAATAGAAAAATGACTTACCATCTATTAAGAATAACAACTTTTTGTTGCAGAAATGTATCACCAGTTTCCCTAGGGAGGCAACAATGCCTTCTCACTTTAATATGTGTGGGTTTCCCCCTCCCCATCTTATCAGCTAATACTTTTCAAAAGATTTTTTTAATGCCTAAATGAAAGGACTCCACATCAAAGACCTGACCTCCCTATTAAAGTATCTAAGGGAAAACCTACAAATATAAAATCTATTCAAAGGCAAATTGCATGTAGCTTATTGTACAACGCATTAAGAAAAGGGGAAAAAAAAGCTTCATAAGAGCTGCATGGAATTTGGTAAAATTATATCACAAAACTACAAATTGATCTTAAGTATAAAGAAACAAATGCATAGCCAAAAACTTATTCTGAAAGTGTTCTGTAATCAGCTAGGAGGGGAGTCTTTATGAAGAACTTCAGAATTTGTCACTTTTTCAGTCAAAATTTCTGATTACAGCCTAATGTTGGAAAGGCCAAAAAGAGAACCAACCACACATTTTGCAACAGATTTAAAATCCAAAATTTCTAAAGTCAACTTTCAATATCAGAAAAGGCAGGTTTTACTACAGACAAGAGTGAAATGAAGTAATGAAATAAAAGTACAATAGACGAGACAGTTTAGATAAAAATACTGTTTAAAAAATATTATTATTATTTTTTTTTAACCATACCATGAATGTGGTTCTGAAGTTACTCAAGTCAGTAAAAAACTCTTCAACGGACACCTTCTTCAGATCAACGGCATAGTATCCCATGACACTCTGGTATAACTTCTCCATGTTTTCAAGTAACTTTGCAAGTTTCTCATAGTGCCCTTTTGCACTGATGACAAAGCTGTATACTGTAGTTAAGGGATTCTAAAACTTACAAAATAATATTTGAATAAAAAAAAACCAAACCTATAAATACAATGTACATCTCCGGTTCCCACATTACCTCTAATAGTTAACCATTCTTAAAGTCAGTCTACATTGTACACTGAAATCTTTATTATATAATATCTAATTTTGGCAAATTATCAGAAAATGCAAATACATAATAATTGAGTGTAAAAAAATTCTTCCAATTTACCATATTATGAGGATCATGCAATATAATTTAAAGTTATATTTCAGTGGATACAATAGAACAATTTTAATGATATTAAAATCAACAGTATAACCATTGAGCTAAACAGTTAAATTGGATGGCCTGGGGTCAATTTTTAGCTCTTAAACCTGGTAAGCAGTGTGCCCCTGGGCAAATGCTTTCATGACTCTGTACCTCAATTTCCCACCTGTAAAATGGGAATAATAAAATCACTTATTTCACAGGGTTGTTGCAAGGACTAATGAGTTAATACATAAAAGGTTCTTAGGGAAGTAGGACTTTAGTAGCACAGAAAAAAACACTTATTACTCTGCACTTATTTCAAACTTTATTTAAGGTCCTAAAGGTAAACAAAAATAAATGTTTAAGAGTTAAATTTAAAACATCTTGTATTATGTAAGCAAATTAACATTTTTACTTCTCTTGGAAAACTGGCACATAATTTCTTCTACACACTATATGATTAAAAATTATGATTATCCAGAGGTACGTGCATCTAGAAATGTTCTCCTGCCACTTATTCATGGCAACATAATTCAAAACATATTGAAATTGAAGAGGAATTTAATGTAAATGTGATAGTCGTGTTAGAAAAAAATTTCTAGACAAAAAAACCCCAGAATTTTCTTTGCTCTGTGACAAATTGCTGATGCAGTCAGATATAAAATCACCACACCACATTCTGAAAAAACGACTCTTAGAATATTAGTCATAATTTCCTATAGCTCTTTGAAATTAAGAAATATAACGAAATGCACCGTACAGAGCTAAACATATAGAAGTCATATCTTTCACTTATGCAAAAGTATAAATGGACATCAGTAAAATCTCAAACCAACAAAAAAATTAGATTTGGGCCAGGGGAAGGAAACCCAAAATGAAATATTTACTTCTAAATAAAATCCCCAATTTCAAAAAGATGTGGTTCTTCTGGTCAGAACTTTCCCCCATAGATGAAATAAGGCAAACAATAAAGGAAAGACAATGAAAGATCAAGAAAAAAAGAGACAGCACTGCTGCCAGGGAGGGAGGGAGAGAATCAAGTCCTGTGTTTGGAAAGAGCTGAGAGAAATATGTGCAATGCCCAACAAAATAGTTAATAACATCTGTTACAGAAACACATACATATCTACTTACTGATATTTTGAGAAACTTATTTTCTTTTCCTCTACCAAGACGAAGGCCAAATTCTTATGAACTTCTACTTCAATCACTATAATCTTCCTATTTGAAAGGTATATGACAACTAGATCTGTGTGCACACGCACTGAGCCACAAGCATTTAGGGATGGCCAAATGAAGGGCACAACTAAGATTTAGATTGGTTGCCAGGATTGCTTGTTACTAAACCACTTAGCACAGACATATCCCACCTTTATGCTTAGCTCATATGATTATTATTATACTTTGGCCACCAAGGATGCTCTTTACTTCATTAACAAACCCTACAAGGATTGGCTTCAGTCCCATGTACTTAAATACCTATGATAGAACTTCTTAGGTACCCAGGATACAGCTGGCCATTTGATAAGTTATTGCATTCTATTGTATGCCACTATATTCTTCTAGGCACTAGGGAAAACAGTAGCTAACAAAATAGGCAAAGTCCCTGCGGTGGTGAAGCATACATTCTGGAGTGTGGAGACAGACAAGTAAATGAATGAGATTTTCATTCATGAAGAAAATAAAAATTTTTGATGTAACGTAGAGTGACAAAGGCTAATTTAAGTTGGGGCCTGGAAGAGAAGTCTTGGAAAAGAAGATGAGATTGACTGAAACAACTCTGGCATGACTGCAAAAGAGCAGTGAGCACCAAGTTGTGCAGCACGCTCTTGTTTCCTTCTGCAGAAAAAGGAAAGATCAGTACAAACTTGAGGATTCGTAGAGGATGAAGAGCAGGATATTTAGCCTGAGTTTTAAGTTTTTTAAGACCAGGTTAAGAGGGAGAAAGGCAAGAAAGGAAGAACAACAAAAGAAGAAAAGGAGGAGAAAGTCAGAAGAATAACTCGAGAGAAAAAAAATCTGCTATAATAAATCACCCAATTATCCCATTCCCCAACTCTTACAACTGGACTGTGTATTGCACAAGTTTATATTTCACCCATTCAGATCTTCTATTTTACTTACTAGCCAAAGTTCAATTAAATATATATTTATATATACATTGAATTCATTACCTATCAAATACTATATGTTATACAGCATCGAAGATAGATATGTTTATTTCTCAATGAATTTACAGGGATGGTTGTACCATTTACCCAGTAATTTTAGAAATGTCTAAAGCAGCGGTTCTCAATCTGTGGGTCACAACCCCTTCGTAACAATGAAAATACATCCTGCATATCAGATATTTACATTACGATTCATAACAATAGCAAAATTACAGTTATGAAGTAGCAACGAAAATAGTTTTATGGGTGGGGGTCACTGCAATATGAGGAACTATATTAAAGGGTCATGGCGTTAGGAGGCATTAGGAAGGTTGTGAACCACTGGTCTAAAGCATTCCTACACAGTGAAACAACAACAAAAGTGTGAAAATAAAGTGGGATTTCAATGAAGAAATTTAAAGGACATGGGAAAGAATCAAATAACTTGCCCCATAAGTTGTGATAAATACTAAAACATATAAATGTCTCATAAAATGGTATTTTTCTAAAAGATTCAGGACAGGAAATAGGAAAAAAGAAAATAGAAAGGCAAGTGCTCATGCCAGGACAAGTCTCTTTTTTATTTTCCTTTAAATAAAAAATATTACAGAATTTAAAAGTAAAAAAAAAAAAAAAAAAAGGAACACTAACACAACTCCTGGAATTTTCTTAATTTTTTCACAGATAACAATTTAATGAGCATGTACCGCCCACAAATAATAGTTTGTATACAACAATACCGATGACTTTATCTCTAATTTGTGTTTTACATTTTTCAAGCAAATATTTACTGTGAACCTATTCAATTCTAATTACAGTGCTGGCCAGATTTAGTGATTGGAAAGTAACAATTATTACTGAAAAGTCAATGATACATGAAATAATTATGTGTGTTTTAAAGTATGCACTAATTTCATATTTTTTATATTAAGCAGTATATATAAAGAAAGAAAGAACATTCACTGGAAGAATAAAGCATACTATAATTGAGCACTATTAGTGAAATTTCATCTTACAATGAAATTATATCTATAATTTAAAACAATTCAACTAACAGATTATTTCATAGTTCACTACATCATGATTGTTCAAAAAACTAAGTATGTACTTGTAAAGATAGAGGCTTGACAACTTAAATAATACACATATTCTTTCAGAACTGGTTGTTGAACCAGCCATTTGCTATGTGCTTCAACTAATAAGCATTTAAATTTAAAATATAAACAAAATTTGAGTGTTAATAACAAAGTTTTATTAAATGCATTTTACTCATTGCGCATTTTAGCTTCCAAGTTCTTCAATTTTCTAAGATCTAAGAAGCTCACAATTTTCCATTTTAATTAGATCAGTATAAATGCATTTAATATTCAAAATCTGACTTGTTGTCAGTCCTAATTAAAGTAAACAAAGCCTTGCAATGAATGAATTTAATTACTTCGAAACTAGTATGTCTAACTAAGATGAAAAGCAAACGAGTGCAATCTAATCTCGGCAAAGAATATTTATGATTATAAGCTTTGTCAATAGAAAAGTGCACCAACTGTTCATATATCTGACTTCCAAGAGATACATGAATGCTAATCAGTTCATTAGAGGCTTCTAGGTTGTGATATTTAGCGACAGGATGTAGTAGCTTTCTTGTCCATGGAGTATAATTGTACTCAGAATGAAAAATTGTTTCCAACAAAGCATCATCCTTCCTGTTTCTGATTTCCTGCTGGTTGCTTTTTATGAGCTGCATTCCTTTCAAGAAGCCGACATTATTCAGCTTCTTGTGTCATATAAATACAAGTATGGATAGGTCCTGAGATTGTCTGCTGGGCTGCATTCTACAACCTTTACGCCAAGCTCAGGAATTCATCCTGATTCCATAAGCCTGAGCTTCATAATTAGTGTACTCATCGTGTGTTACCAGAAACTGCAGGCAAGCAGAATCCTTCTAAACTGCTTTCTATCTATAGGGAACAATAACGAGTACTTCAATTAACAATACTTAATGATTAAAATAATAAATTGTCACATATGACTATTTTTAACATAATGAAATGGGGAGGGAAGCTAAAAGTGATGAAACTGATACAATTCTGCAATTATACATTTATTTTATAAAGCATACCTGGTCAAATCAGAAGGTAACTCAAAAATATATTTTTGATGGATAAACATAGACTACATCTTTACTTTGTTTTATTATTATTTTTTTTAAATAAAAAAAAAAAAAACTTTACCCAGTACAATGATAAAGGCATCCTTCCTAACGAAAGAAGGAACTGAGGGTAGGGAAGATACGAAGAAAACAAACACATTAGCCCGGATTGATTGTTGCTGGAGTGCATTTTTATGATATTTCCCAACAGAGACAGTGAAGAAAGCTAAAATTGAACCAATTCCCAATTAAGCCAAAAGCATATACAATAAAATCTATGACAAGCTGAATATTAATTTTGTGATTCACTAAATCTCAGGAAAAAAGAGGTAAAAGGGAAAAAAATAGTCATTTTTTCCCAAGTACCTCAGATTAAAGTATTAGGAGTATCTATTTATAAGAGCTCATTTTACAAGTGGGTTTTCCTTTCATATAGAACTCGGAAGTCCATATGGGATTTTAATCATAGATTGTAGTAACATTTTATTACAACACAAAAGATATCAGTCCCTAATTTCACAGAATGGTTTGCAAAGTAACTCAATATTAGTTTCAGGAAATAAAAAAGTTTATTGCTTCGGTTACTCATTAGAGATTAAGTTCTAAAGTTAGTGATAAAGATAATTGAATACAAAAGAAATACTAAACAGGACTCAAGACCGATGCTATTAATTTTATATATACATGTATTTGTCAATTGCATTTTGGATGAGGAAAATACACAAGCAATGACTGTAATAAACTCCATTTTGATTGTGGAACCAAGTGGTATTTCTAAAGAAAATGTTAGATTTTGTGGAGCACAAGATCATTTCGAATATATACTGACTCTGGAAATTAAGCTGACTCGATACAGCAGCTCACCAGGTCTGCACCTGCTTCCTCCAACATTTCTAAAGTATATAAAGCATATCATGACTTCCTATCCAAACTTCCTCAAACTGAGGTATAACGTCATTCAATTCATCATGACCAGAAGAACACTGGCATATGAAAGGGAAAAGATGAGAAAACATACTATTATTTAAGTTGATAAAAAGGAAAAAAGAAAAGAAATCGAAAGAAATACATTTCTGTATAATATTCATGATAGATAAACACTGATAAATTCCCCTGCACGACAGCAAAAGTTAAACCTTTCACAATCTGGCATTATAGAAAGCATTCTGGTTATGCAAATACACCTAAAACATTAAATAAATTGTAACTCTAGTTGACTAGTGATTTTACTTATTTAGATATCAAAAGGATATGGACATCTTTGTCACAAACTTGTCATGCAAGTCCTCAGGAGGGGGAAAGGTTTCCAAATCTTTCTCAAGCTGGTGAAGCTGCCTTCCCATCTGCTTCAAATTCTTTTCCAGCATTTCTACAGAGACTAAAAGAGAGTATATTAAATGCCTTGAAAGGACAAAATTATAATACATAAAAGGTAGGGCCCTCTAGAAACAAAACATTTGTGAAAAAGCCCACAATAACAATGAAAGAAAATTCTAAAATTTTAATTTTAATGTGAGAAATCATAAAACAAGAAAGATGAATTTACCAAGGGTTTTTTTTAACTTCTCAATTTTTAAATCCACTTTTAAATTTCCCTTATAAAGGAAATTCAGTAAAAGACACTTTAAAACATAAGAAGAAATTTCAAAAATGCTTACACACATGAACAAACTACATTTTAAGAAATAAGTTCTTTTTTAATTATAAATGTTACAAAATAATTAGTTTATTAAGACAGAGAGGCAGATATAAAGTATGTTTTTAAAATTAAACCTATTCAAATATAATTTTATCATTTTTCAAAATCATATACATGTGTTTGAGAAACAGGGTCTCACTCTGTCACCCACATTGGAATGCAGTAGCACAATCAAAGCTCATTGCAACCTTGAACTTTTTTTTTTTATTGAACTTTGTACATTGATACATTTATGGGCTTCAGGGTACTGCTTTGATATACAATGTGAAATGTTTACATTGAACTAAGTCACACATCCATCACAATTATACTCATTTCTTAATAGTTGTGAAATGTACCATTGCATCATAGCTCAAGTGATCCTCCTGCCTTAACCTCCTGAGTGGCTGCGACTACAGGTACAATCCCTCATGCCTGGAAAATTTAATTTTTGTAGAGATGGGGTCTCACTGTATTCCTCAGATTCAAACTCCTGGGCTTAAAAAATCCCCCCACCTCTGCCTCCCAAAAAGGCTGGCAAAATCATCTTCCGAAAGGAAACAATAAGTATATAAGAAAGATTAGGGGCTCAGCACCCATAGCACAGTGGTTACTGTGCCAGCCACATACACCGAGGGTGGAGAGTTTGAATCCAGCCCAGGCCAGCTAAACAACTCCAATAAAAACGTAGCTGGGTGTGGTGGCAGGCACCTGTAGTCCCAGCTACTTGGGAGGCTGAGGCAAGTGAATCACTTAAGCCCAAGAGTTTGACATTGCTGTGAGCTGTGACGCCCTGGCAGTCTACCAAAGGCAACATAGTAAGACTCTGTCTCGAAAGAAAGAAAGAAAGATTACGGAAAGTGCTCTCTATTGTTCAAGCTAATCTATAACAGATAAGAAAAGGTATCAGAGACTCATGACAAATGTCAAGCCTTGTTTACTGACACCCTGAGTACAATATGAATTTATTCTATAATAATTAATATCTGCTCTTCTTTGACTCAAAGTTGCTTTCAGTGCACATGAAGAACAACAGGCAGACCAGGGTCTGCCAGACTATCACAGTGTCCTGCCTGCCCAGCAGGACAGCAACATCATTTCTACAAATAGTAAACTTTATATGACGCTACATAAAAAGCTTAACAATACAAAAAGAAGATGCAGAGGCTTAAACAACTTTTTGGATATCTGCTTTAGGTACAGACATATTTTTGGTTAATTAACATGTTACTTCTCATTAATGTGAACTATGTCAAATGTTTTTAAAAAATGAATATAATTCTGGTCACTAGCTGACTAGAATGTACAAAGAATTCAAGAAAGTTAACAAGAAAAGAACAAACAACTCCATTAATCAATGGGCAAGAGACATGAACAGAACTTTTTCCCCAAGAAGATGGATGAGTTGCCAACACGCACATGAAAAAATGTTCATCGTCCCTAATGCAAATCAAAACCACTTTGAGATATCACTTAACACCAGTGAGAGTAGACTACATTACATCGTCCCCTAGCTGCAGATGCTGTGTGGGTGCAGAGAGAAGGCAACACTTACGCACTGTTGGTGGGACTGCAAACTAGTACAGCATTTTTGGAAAGAAGTATAGAGAAACCTCAAAGAACTAAAAGTAGACCTCCCATCTGATCCTGAATTCCCATTACTAGGCATCTACCAAGAGGGGAACAAAAGCATTTTACCCTTAAGGACATTTGCAGTTGAATGCTTACAGCAGCTCAATTCAAAATTGCAAAGATACGGAAACAACTTAAGTGCCCATCAACCCATTAATAGATTCATAAACTGGTATATGTACACCATGGGATACTATACAGCCACAAAAAAGATGGAGGCTTTGCATCTTTTGTGTTTACCTGGATGGATATGGAGAACATTCTTCCAAATAAAGTATCTCCAGAATGGAAAAGCAAGCATCTCAGGTACTCAGTGCTAATCTGAAACCAGTAGACCAATAACTATAATCTCAGATGAGGGAAAAATAAAATTAAATTTAAGACGTAGGGAATGGAGGAGGGAGTTAAGTCAGTTCTCATGTATTGGGTACAAAGTAGGGGTACATGGCACACTTCCTGGGTGAAGGACTCAACTACAACACAGACTTTGGACTTTACCTTACAAACATAAATAATGTAACCTAATCATATGTACCTTCATATTAACCTGAAATAAAAAAATATATGATATATATATGATAATTCTAGGTAATTTGCCATTGTCAGGATTTGAATTAACCCTGAAACTAGGCTCAAGTTTCATCTATTAGGATGGGAATGGAATATCCTTGGAAGAAGCTAAATGCTCAACAAAATGAAGTTGAGATAATGAACAAATTACAATTTTTAACCTTGGTGCAAAAGAATGAAATAGTATGGGGACATGAAAAATAATGTTACGAAAAGTTTTTTTTTTTACCTAGTTGCACACAAACTAACATTTGCTACTCTGATATTAACAGCTTTGGATAAAACCTGAATATATTATTAAAAAACTAGCATCAATTCTCAAACACAATGGTTAATGGGTCCAGTGACAGACACTTCTGAAAACCACATGTAATAGTTGTTCATGCCTGAAGAGTGATGAGTCTTTAAACTCTGGCTTTCACTGTGATGAAGCCATTCTGATCTTATTTTATATACATCTTCTCAAAAGTCTTATATTTCATATGTATTCCCTTTCCATGATTCTGAAAAGTGCGATAATAATTCAGATAATGGTGTGTATGAAATGTTTATATCATAGTAGCATTTAATTATTAATTCAATCTGCTTCACTTGTGTCCCCACTATCTTGCTGTTCACTGCCCCCATATTTTCCTATGTTCTCATGTTTCATTTTTATGTCTGTTTGTCAACTGTCCACAATCAAGATACCTATTTGATTAGGCCTATGGTGTTTCATTTATTCTTCTCGTTTCCAAATATTTTTTTGGCTTCCTTTAAAGTCCTTTATCTGCATTATAGAAGAGCTTCCTCTTGCTCTCCTAGTCTATTTGATCTCTCCCCTAATGTCTCATTAGCATTTGCTCTATCATTTTTCAAGAAATCTCACAGTTGGCTCAGTCACTTTTACCGTTCTCAAAACTTTGAAACTTCTGATTCAATAAATAAATGTTCCAAAATACATAAAATGCTTTTATTAAGTAAATACGTGCTCATTAACGTTTATAAGCCACAAACTTTGTGCTATAGATTAGGTTAAAAAAAAAAGAGATTAGTATGTGACTAGTAAAATAGTAGTAGTGGTAACTGTAATAGGAACAGTCATAACAAAAATAGTAAAAATAGTATCTAACATTTGCTGAGTGTTTAACCATGTCAAATACATAAGTGTTTTCCATTAATTAAGTCGCTTCATCCTCATAAGGACATCATAAAATAGTTATTATTATTGTTCTTGGTTTACAGATGAGGAAACTGAACCTCAGAGGGTTAAGTAAAAAGGTCAAAGAACTAAAAAGCAGTGAAGTCACAACCTGCACCCAGGCAGTTTCATTTCAGGGCTTATTTTTATCCATTTTGCTACAAATAAATTATTGATTATAGAAATTACTATTTTGGCTCGGCGCCTGTGGCTCAAGCGGCTAAGGCACCAGCCACATACACCTAAGGTGGCGGGTTTGAATCCAGCCCGGGCCTGCCAAACAACAATGATGGCTGCAACCAAAAAATAGCTGGGCATTGTGGTGGGCGCCTGTGGTCCCAGCTACTTGGGAGGCTGAGGCAGGAGACTTGCTTGAGCCCAGGAGTTGGAGGCTGCTATGAGCTGTGATGTCACAAGCTACCCAGGGGGATAGCTTGAGGCTCCGTCTCAAAAAAAAAAAAAGAAATTGCTATTCTATTTTTATAACCCCTAACTCTCTGTCAATACCATTTAAATGAACAGATAAGTTTTTATATAATAACTCCTTTCTTGTCCATTCTTGCTTATTGTACTCCTAGTGACTAACACGCAGGGAAAATATACCTAAGCATTCGAAATAGACAAGTGAATGGACAGTCAGATATAGAGATACTACTATTTTTTAAAATAAACATTTAAAGTGGCATCCCACAATGGACCAAATCTCCTACGTAAAATAATGTCTTAGTCTGCTTAATCAATTTTTTTATGCACATGTACCAAATTAGGAAAAGATCTAGAGAACAAATGTGAGGGGACTCCCATACACCAAAACCACAAGGCAAATGTTGTTCGGGAACCTAGACTCACTCTGTTATACAGAAGCTCACTCCGTTGCCCTGGCAGCTAAAGTGCAGCAGTGTCATCAGGGCTCACTGCAACCTCCAACTCCTGGGCTCAGATCTTCCCACCTCAGCCTCCAAGACAGCTGGAAGTACGGGTACATGCCACTACATCCTGCTATTTATTCCCACTTTTAGTAGAGGCAGATCTCACTCTTAGAGGCTGGTCTCCAACTTCTGAGCTCAAGCAATCCTCCTGCCTCAGCCTCCTGGACTTGGTGCAGACTCTATTACTTAAGGACAAATTCCT
This sequence comes from Galagoides demidoff, assembly GCA_963574575.1. Taxonomy (NCBI): domain Eukaryota; kingdom Metazoa; phylum Chordata; class Mammalia; order Primates; family Galagidae; genus Galagoides; species Galagoides demidoff. Next base: position 87,174 of record CAUYQV010127876.1, read on the forward strand.
TCAATTTTGATAACTAATTACCTAGAGTTAGAGTCAGACTCCACAGTCACTATAGGCACCCATATAAGGGCCCAGTCCTTCAAGACTGCTCTCATTTCAGCATTTCAGAGGTCAGCTTCAATTCCAGGGGGCCATGCATAGTTCTGACTCGCTGGCTATAAATTTTGGGCTTCCCATAACCTCCTCCCTTAAATTCTATCATTTACTAGAATGACTCACAACTCAGGAAATCACTATACTCACAATTACAGTTTTGCTACAGAGAATCTGACTTAGTAACAGCCGAATGGAAGAGATATGTAGGGCAAGGTATGGAGGTGCAGGTAAGGAGTGCAGAGCCTCCCTGGGCACCCCACCCTCCCAGCACAGGCGTGTGCTCATCAGTCCAGAAGCCCCATCATCCTTACTGTTTCAGAGTCTTTATTGAAGCTTCATCACACAGAGTCAACTGATTCAATCACTGGCCATTCGTGATGGAAGTCAATCTCCAGCCCCTTCTCCAGAGGGTAAGCTGATAGTTTTAACCTTCTAACCATATGTTTAGTCCTCTGGAGGCCAATCCCCATCATGAGGCTATACTCCGTCAGTCACCAAGCCAGCATACAAAATACACTCCTATCACTCAGAAAATTCCAAGACTTCCAGGAACTTGTGCCAGGAACCAGGGACCAAGATCAAATATTTTTTTATTGTACCATATGGCTATGGAAGTACATGTCTGCTCAGAACGCCAGTAACTGTGGGGAGGTGTTACAGAAACATAATTTTGGTTGACGAGTTGTCATTCTCAGAGCTGTCTAACAGCCAACGCTGTCCTCAGAAGAGGTCAGCTGCTTCTAGAGCCAACCCGGTCAGTGACCATTTCTCAGGTGATAGAAGGGCTCACTCCATGGGATTAAAGTTTTGAGCTTTTTCCAACTCTTCAGTGGCCAGTGGGTCAGAAACTACTTCCTCTATGATCTGAGGCAACTGCTCTTGGGCCCGATTTCTAGGTTGGTAAAATGGTAGGAATCTCACCTCATATTTTTATGTCATAGATATTTCATAAAAGATCAAATTCTGTAACATAGGATGAAGGATTTTTTTTTAAAAAGAGTATATTATGTTATTCTTATTCTTAGAACTGAATAAGAAATAAGAAGCTGAAAGATTGACATAAGTGATATTAGAATGAAAGGAAAAGTAAAGAAAGTCATCATCACTTCCACCGTCATTACCATCATTCCCAGGCGAGGCAGAGGGTTGTGGAAGTCAGCCTAAGAAGAATAGTTGCTGTTGTCAAGAGTAAAATAATGAACATTTGGGGCACATTCAAACATTTAAGATAAACACGGTAAAGAGTAAGCAAGCTATCTTAAAAAGTAGCTCATGCAGATACTCTGCAGACAGAAATCCCACTAAGCCCTCTCTTATGCTTCATCAGCAGGCTCTGATTACATTACTTTACATTACAGTTAAGTGGATTTAAATGTAATTGACCAACCTCTCACTGTTGATTTTTAAATAAGGACCAAAGCACACTTGCAAGAGAGAAAAGTGTGCAAATTCTAGACTAACAAAACACAAGCTAATGTTCCCAGCCATCTGATGGGTAATACTAAATTAAAGATCATTTTAACAATTCCCTCGGTGTTTTTCCTTTTTAGTAATTATTCTATTTCTATAGACAGTTCCTTTATGTATCTTCAGACATAATCTTAGCCACACATTTCACATGTGTCAAGTTCTTTGAGGTAACAATATTTTTTGTACTAGAAATTCCAACTATATGAGGGAGTTTTAAATTGCACTCTCAAAGAAGTGTTAATTTACTGGTATCTCTGTATGTGACCTGTGTGTAAATTTTATCTTTTAGATTTGTCACATTTCTTAACTAAGAAATTAATCATATTTTTTATTCCTTTTCATTACTTAGAAGAAAAGTAATGAAAAAGACCATCATCAAACACAGTTAGCGAGACTATTTTGAAGCAACTTGGACTCAGCATTTTACTCCATGAATATTCACCCACATGGGATTTCTCTCCTTCACTCCAGACACCATGTATGTGCCTGTCTCAAATCTGCTCCTCATCTGTAATCTCCACACCTCAGTGGGGAGAGGGACCACAAGTTCTGTTTCCTGTGCTAGAAACCTGCTGATCTTGACCCTTCTTTCTCCTGCAATCCTCAGATCCAAAAACTCATGACCCTCCCAGTCGTTTTGCCTGACAAACAAGTACTCAATTCCTTCCTCACTTAACAATGTTCAAGAAATCAGGAAGCCGGTCTCATTTTGATCGCTGGAATCCTATGATTTTTCTCCACTGCCTTCTCCACACCATACATGTGGGCTTCCAGACAATCAGTAACTTAAAGATGTCCCTTCCCTGTTTAATACATGTCAGTAAACTAGTTATATAACATATGAGCTCTTAATTAAGGCTCTACGCACAACCTGCGGGACTCTATGTCATAGCCTGACAAACGTTACTCTCAAAACAGCAGACTGTACAGTTTCCCCTGCCCACACCCCTCCTCATTCATTCCACAATGGACCCTGGAAATAACCAATCTACTTGCCTTCCCTATTCCACTCCTCGGTCCACACCTACTCATACTTTATAACCAGTCAAAAACACCAAGTCCCCTAGTGAGGTGCCCTTTCTACCCACCATAACTGGCAATTATCTCTATCTTTGCAATTACTACACTCTATTACATTTATCTTTTTATGTGTCCTTCTTTTCCCAAATGGCTGGGATTCCCTAAGGAAAGATACCATTCATCTTTGTATCGCCAGTTACATAACATATTGCAGATACTTAAATGTTTGTTGAAGGAATGGATTTTGGATTTAACTTTAACTTCTTGAGATAAGAGCATTAAAAATGAAATGGGAAAGTACGACAGATTAAATATCTAGGACATTAAAATCTAAGACATAGATTTTTCTCCCAGTGTCCTGTTATTGTGATAATTATACACCAGAGGTGTTAGGGAGCGTTAGCATACAAGTTAAAAATCACAACTAGGCGTATTTAAGTTAAAATGATGAATGTAGGCTTTCTGTAACATTATGGCCTCTGTGATTTATGGTATTAAAATTCCAAAGAAGAACGAAGAGAAGAGGTTTTATGTATTTAACTAATCTTTATAATTAAAAAATAATCTTGGGCGGCGTCTATGGCTCAAAGGAGTAGGGCACGGGCCCCATATACTGGAGGTGGCAGGTTCAAACCCGACCCCGGCCAAAAAAAAAAAAAAAAAACTAAATAAACAATAAAAAATAATCTTTTTTGAATATCTCCAGGAGATGTTGGTCATTATTTCATAACGAGCTTACTAAGTAATGCCACACTCATTCTTATATATATATTATGATACAATCCAGGGAAATCAATTTCTTTAAAGAAAGATTAAATGACTTATTACTACATAGACAATTTAAACATTCAAACTAAATTAACCTTCCTACGCTCACAGCAACAACAGTTTGGTGTGAGACTATTTTCAGGCTCCTAACAAAATAATTTTTCTTAGACTACTGTAATAATAAAGACATTTTATAAAGTTGTAGCAGTATTTTATAAATGCAATTTACAATAATAAAATTGGATAGATAAGATGGACAAAAACAAACCTATGTAGTATTAAAAAAAAATTCTGGATTTTAAGAAGGTCTACAACAAAAACTAAATTCTTGACTACTATTATAAAACCCACCACTGCAATGAAACAACATCGAAAAAAATCATGAACTCAACATAAATTGCAATACCTTGGTTCATAACAGGCAAAAGTCAATGAAAAGAATGAATGGCTAGCCATCCTTATCACAGAGCTTCCCCCCTCAACTCAGATTTGCTTTCTTCTCATTGCTGTCACTCTTGATGGGACCCCATGTTATAATACACCACAATTTGCACTGCCTAATTAATTTACGATATGCAAGGAGGGTTTTCTCCTCCTGTCTCTATATCACACTGCAAGAGAAATCCTACATGTGCTGTGGAACCTGGAAAGTGGAAATGACAAGAACAATTAATTAAAGGTCTCTAGTCCCTTCTGCTGTACCACTTCACCCACTCTGGGGAAAAGAGGCAGCACTGTCCTCTACAACTATCAAGAGGGTATTAAGCAAAGTTTAATTTCTCTAAAAGAGAAAAGTGCATTAATTAATGGGAGAAGCCCACCTAAAAGGAAATCACGTCTGCCTGTAAGAATCTGAGGATTCCTTTAAACACATAAGATGGTCAAGATCATAGTAAATATTAAAGAGGAGATAATAGAGATGTCTGTAACAATATTCAAAATGTTCCCTGTGTACATGTATATGGGAGGGTCACATTACTGATATTTACTGTGTTCCAGGGCAATTATTAAGTTCAGAATGACTGGACTTTTAAATGAGACTAGTTTTCACATGTGGCTATTGGAAACCAGATCAGTCTCACAAATGCAGGACTGCATGTATTCAGACTTAAGTTTGTTCTCATGTCTAGATCATTCCCCTCAACTCCTAGAACCTACTGAAGATCTTTCCTTGATGTTTAGTAGATATTTCAAACTCACATTTTCCAATTAGCACTTCTCTTCTTCACTGAATTTGCTCCTACATCTTAGTAAATGATTGGTTTCACATTTCTCTCTCTCGTACCCCACATGTCTAATCGTAAAGCCCATCTCATTGGTTTTAACTTCAAAATACATGCATTTCCTAAAAATTTCTCACCACCCTCGCTATTCTTTCTGATCTAAACCAACATCATCACTCCTTTGGATTAGTTTAATGACATTTGAGTGGTTTCACTGATTGTGCCATTTTTCCTCTACATTTTTTTTTTTTCTCAACACATTGGCCAAAGCAATCCTTTGAAAATTTGAGTCAGATGCCATTCTTCTGCTCCAAACCCTCCTTCCAATGACTCCCCATCTCGGTGCCAAGTCATTTCATTACAATGACCAATAATACCTCACTAGAGCTGTTACTTTTCCAACCTTATCTCCTATTATGTTCTCCCTCCAATTTCCTTTCTCTATCTTGCAGCCTCTACGCTTGCTCTTACCTCTGCCTAGAATGGGTTTCTGTCAAACACCAACACACCTGGTTTCTCACCTCCTTTAGGTCGCTTGCTTCCTCTGACTACTCAATCTACAACTGCAAAAAACCTGCCCTCACATCCCACAGCTAGTGATCTGACATCACATACATTGATTTCTCTCTGTTTTAGGTTCTAGATACACTACTTAAAAAGTAAGCTTCAAGACAGCAGTGACTTTTGTGTTTCTGGCTCTGTGCCTGAGATAGAAGAGGTACTCAATAAACAAATGATAAAACAATGCATGGGTGAATCTTATTTACCCAGATTTTTTGTTGATATATATATTTTTTATTTTCTCCCTGTTAACCACAGTTGACCCCAATCCTTACTAATACAAGTGCCCAGAACAGTGTCTTCCAAGCAATGAGAGTCAAATGCTTTACTGAAAGGGTCCTTTCTTTATAGGGTCAAAACACCAAAAACTACCAATGAGGATGGGTTCTTTTTTCTTTTTTTTTTTGCAGTTTTTGGCTAGGGTTGGGTTTGAACCCACCACCTCCGGCATATGGTACCAACGCCCTACTCCTTTGAGTCACAGGCGCTGCCTCAGCACGGGTTCTTTTTTCCATAAAATATGTAGTTTGAAAGACAGCTGCTGAGACAACACAGTGATAAACATATTTATATGCCAAAAGAGTCTCACTACTGACCAATTTTAAATCTACACTCAGGAGATGGGGAAAGAGTACCCCAAATCATATTTTCCTTAGGGTTTCTTATGACTTTGAATAAACATTTACTTTTACTATCACTTACATTACTTACCATTAGTGAGTATATACTTCAATATGGTATTCCTTAATAATTTCAGGCTAATAAATTTTCTTTTCAAAATAACTTGCAAACACCTCCAGAAAAATAAACTCAGAATTGTTGAACAGTTGCTTGAGACCAGTTGTTTTTAAAGGCTTCTTAGTATTAGAGTTTCTTTTTCAAAAGTAACCTTTTGTTGAATTTAAAAATATGCAATAAAAATAGAATGTTTCAGGCTGAAGCAGAGGACAAAAAATAGAATCTGCTTTTCAAATTCCATTCCCTATGCTAGAATATCCAACTGGTAGAAACACATTGAGCTATATACTTATGATCTGTGTAGTTTTTTGTATACATACTATTCTCTAATTTTTAGAAAAGTGCATGCAGTTTTCAGTAACAAACCTACAAAATTCATGGCTGCATATTCTAAAGCTTACCTAAGTTTCAGGTTAACACGCGGTTGGAATCTGTTCAAATAATTTCTGACAATATACATTAAAATTCTATAATAACATATTATTCACATACTTATGTTTACCTGCCCCACTTATAACAGGCAGATGTGTGTCAACAAAAAATAATCACTGAAAAATAACAGAAACCATAACAAATGTAAAGACTATTTACACAGTGCTCCCAATGTGCGGTTCAAGCTTTATAAATGCTTCTGTGTTTTAACCTATTTAATCCTAACAACAAACCTCTGAGTTAAATACTACTATTGTACTCCTACAAGTAAGGAAACTAAAGCCCAGAAATATGTACATATTTTTTAAGACTCGGTTTCACTCTAGTTCTGGGGTTGAGTGCCATGGCGTCATCGTAGTTCACAGCAACCTCAAACTTCTGGACTCAAGTGATCCTCCTGTCTCAGTCTCACAAGTAGCTAGGATGACACCACAGCACTCAGCTAATTTTCCTATTTTTAGCAGAGACAGGGTCTTATTCTTGCTCAGACTGGTTTCAAACTCCTAAGCTCAAGGAATCTACCTGCCTCAGCCTCCCAGAGTGCTAGAATTATGGGTGTAAGCGACCACACCGGGTCTTGAAGCCCAGAAATATCAAGGAGCTTGCGTAAGATTATACCTCTACCAAGCTGGGGTTTAAATCTTCTTTATGTAGCTTTAGAGTCTATGGTCTAAAAACAGTTTGTCCCATTACATAATGTCTTTCTAACCTAATTATGACCACATTTACTTTGCCAACTACAATCATTTATTAGGGTTGTTATCACTGCCTGTCAATAAAAATTTTCTTAAATTTAGAGGCAGAAATGAATTTTAACTAGATTAGCATTTTTCCATGATAACAAAAGAGCATTTCACAAGCTCTTCAGTAATAACCTTTAAAAACTAAACAATTTCACAAGTTAATGATAAATGCTTTCCAGGTATACTTATTAGTGCAATTTCCCATAACTGTTTCATAGTAATCTAGAATAATGATGCTATCTCCACGTAGTTATGGGAGTGCTGACCAGGACGGCCGTAATAGGTTGATTAATATCCTCCCCTAAACTCATGTCCATTCAGAACCTCAGAATGTGACTTCTTTGGAAATGGGGCCTTTGCAGACAGCTTTAGTTAAAGATCTTCGGATGAAATCTTCCTGTGTCTGAAATCATTCCATGACTGATGCTCATAGCAGAGACGAGGACACACGAAAGACACAGAAGAGGAGGTGATGAGAAGACAAAGGCAGAGACTGCAGTGATTCAGCTCTAAGCCAAGGGACACTCAGTGTTGCTGGCAGCCCCTGGAACCTCGAGAGAAGCGTGGGATGGTTTCTCTCTCAGAGCCTTCTGAAGAACCTAATACTGCTAACACCATGATTTGGGAAGTGTGGTCTCCCAAAATACAAGAGAATAAATTTCTGGTCTTTAAAGGCACCCAGGTTGTGGTGATTGGTTATGGCAGTCCTAGGAAACTAATAAAACTACTCATTTAAGATTCTCCAAACTGCATAAATACAGTCTGGTTCCTGACAGCTGGCAATTCCACCTGCAGCATTTGGTCATCTCTGTGCTTCTTCCTCCTGTTGGTTACATGTCAACCTTGCCACCAGTGAGACTTACAAGATTGCCATAAATGTGTTTGCCCCACCCACTGGTTAGGTTTCCTTGTAGTACTATATGAATTTGTTACGTTATGCTGGTCTTCAGAATGAACTATTCTGAAATTTTCTTTGATTGACCTTGTTTGTAATTTCCTGCAACCTGAGGTGCAGTAACTACTGCTCCCCAGCCAGCAGCTTCCGAGAGCTCCGAGACCTTGCTCGTCACTGGTGATACTGTCATGTTACTTGATATTCACCGTAGTTCACGGACAACACTGACAGAACTGCCCGAGTTGCTACTTCAAATCAGTAGCTGGCCAAAAATCTGCAAACACTATAAACTGTTAGTTTCTCGAAAAGATTAATGCTGCATTGACGCCACTTTCAGTCTGTTAACCTCCAGAAAGATACAGAGGTCTTCCTGATGTGGTTTTCTTCTTCATCATCATCGATCAGCCCAAGCAGCAGCAGATTCAGGAAACATCCCGAGCTCAGTATCTCAAAAAGCAATCTTTAGCTGCAAGTGGTTCTTCCAGGCCCAGTGTTTTTCAATGTCAGTCCTTAATCCTTCCAGCGATTCTGGCCTCCAAAATAGTTTATATTTGCACTATAAGATGATTGCCTTCACAGTCTCATATCCAAGTCTCCAATTTAAAGTTTTGATGACAATTCCATACAGATAATCTCTGGAAATCAATTAGCAGGACTTAAATATGTGCCCCCTTAACCAGGACGCCATGCCTTCAATGCACTATGAATATTTTTCATAAATACTATGATTACCTATTAAGTTTCATATCTTTTTAATGTTAAAAGTGTTAATTTGTTAAATCTAAAATTTTACATGTTCTACCATTTTCATAAGTATGTGCAAGCCTACATATATATCACATTTTAAAAATAAATTTACCTTTTATGATATTTGGCTTGGATTAATATTATAACTATTTTATCTGTCTATC
>CAUYQV010127878.1:0-21097 GCA_963574575.1 Galagoides demidoff
CTATAGTCCCAGCTACTTGGGAGGCTGAGGCAAGAGAATTGCTTAAGCCCAAGATTTTGAGGTTGCTGTGACCTGTGACGCCACAGCACTCTACTGAGAGTGACATAGTTAAGACCCTGTCTCAAAAAAAAAAAAAAAAAAGGCTCGGCGCCTGTGGCTCAATCGGCGAAGGTACCAGCCCCGTACACCTAAGGTGGCGAGTTCGAATCCCCAGCCCGTGCCCGCCAAACAATGATGGCTGCAACCAAAAAATGGCCAGGCATTGTGGCGGGTGCCTGTGGTCCCAGCTACTTGGGAGGCAGAGGCAGGAGACTTGCTTCAGCCCAGGAGTTGAAGGTTGCTGTGAGCTGAGATGCCATAGCACTCTACCCAGGGGGATAGCTTGAGGCTCCGTCTCAAAAAAAAAAAAAAAAAGAAATTAAGATTAATCATAATGTTAATTATTTGAGTTCTTCATAACTAATCCAGTTCATGGCAGATTTGCCCTTCCTGGCTCCATCTAAAGTTGGGTAAAGCCATGTTACTTGTTTGGTGAATGAAATATGATCAGAAATGTTCAGAATCAGTATTCAGCCTGGCGCAGTAGCTCAGGCCTGTAACCCTAACACTCTGGGAGGCCAACGCAGGTGGAATGCCTGAGCTCACAGGTTCAAGACCAGCTTGAGCCAGAGTGAGACCCTCGTCTCTAAAAATAGCCAGGTGTTGTGGCCGGTGCCTGTAGTCCCAGCTACTTGGGAGGCCAAGGCAAGAGAATCGCTTGAGCCCAGGAGTTTGAGGTTGCTGTAAGGCATGACACCAAGGCACTCTACCAAAGGCAAAAAAGTGAAACTGTCTCAAAAAAAAAAAGAATCAGCATTCAATTTCTGTATCTTTGACCCTGCTGAGGTGATTGGGAAAATATGTGTCCCTCGGCCTGGATTACTGAATGACTAATTAACAGAGGCCTGCTACCAACCTACACTGGACATACAACATTAGCAAAAGCAACCTTTCCTGTGTTAAGCCACTGAGGTTTGGGGCGGGTTGTTACTGCAGCATAACCTAGCTTGACTAAAACAGAAATTGGTAACTAGAAGTAGAGTGCTGCTATAATGAAAACCTAATTTAGGAGATTATGAATATGTAGGAAAGCAGGAAGAATGTTAGCATTGTGTTTGGATTACTATTGGCAGAGTTTAGGGCAAGGTATTTTAAGATAGAGATGTATAGAAAAGAATTAGCAGCTTGTAGGCAGGAATGAAAAGGAAATAGAAAGTCCTTGTAGAGGGGTTCATAGGGCTAAAAAAGGGAATTGTTTCAACCCTAAATGATAAAAGATTAAGCTGCAGATGCTTTGAACAACAAAAACCATTGTTAAAATCTGAGTGCATTAAGATGTCTCAAAGCAAGAGTTCAACTAGGTATGATGCCCAGTAAATACTTGCACTTGGAAAAAATGTTTTGATCATGGAAAAGCATGTACTAGGTATGGCTATTCCATCAATGCCTGATAAGTACAAGGTGTCTGCAATCAAGTAAAAAGAAACAGAGATAAAAAAGCAAAGAACTAGGGGGTGGTGTCTTGGTGTATGCCACACCTTTTGGGGGCAAGACATGATTCCAAGAGGGACTTTACCTAACAAATGCAATCAGTGCAACCTGCTTTCTTGTACCCTCAATGAATTCCCAACAATTAAAAAAAAAAAGCAAAGAATTATAGCAAATCAAAGTAATACGTCAATAAGAAAAGAACTGACAGTGTGATTACTGGTACATGAAAGTAGCAGAAATCAGAGAGGCAAAATAAATTAATCTCACAACCAAAGAAATCAGAAGCTGGAAAATTTGAATTTCAAACCATTCAAATGAGTTGAAAGGATCCTTGGGACTCCTATCTTTTATAAGTAGCAGGGTGAGAAAGCTGCTCAGTTGTCAAGGATGAATTATTCTATGAAGCCTACTTTAAATACTGCCAAAGAAGAGCAGGCCTTGGAGTAACCAATAGCCCCAGGAAACAATGAATCAGACAGTTCCTCCAGGAAATAATCCCAATGCATACTTTGAGGGTCCTTGCAATATCTACCCATGAAAGGCCAGTAATTGGATTTTTTCCCCATTTTCCTCGAGTAGAAATTTTTATTGCAATTTTTCAGTCCCTGATCCAGGAAGGGTGGTGGTGGTGGTTAAAAATAAAACAAAAACAAAAAAACTTTATATTTTTGGTTTTAGGGTTTAAGATCAATATAAGCCACATCTGGACCCAATATAAAAAGTGGTACATGCTACCCAGAAGTCCTGGGTTTGGAGTTTGTTTATAATGAATGGGACTTTTAGGTTGTCTCCTTTGGAGCACAAGTATTTGCTTGTGGGAAAGAGAACAAGTTGAATGTTGTAGTCCTTGGTACTGTTAAAATGTTTTTAATTTTTTGCCTTCCAGGAACAGAGAAGTGAGACTCTTCAGTGGCCAATGAAATGGAAAAGAAAGTGACATGTGGGCGGCACCTGTGGCTCAGTGAGGAGGGCACCGGCCCCATATACTGAAGGTGGCAGGTTCAAACCTGGTCCTGGCCAAACTGCAACAAAAAATAGTGGTCATTGTGGCAGGTGCCTGTAGTCCCAGCTACTCCGGAGGCTGAGACAAAAGAATTGCCTAAGCCCAAGAGCTGGAGGTTGCTGTGAGCTGTGACGCTACAGCACTCTACCAAGGGCAACAAAGTGAGACTCTGTCTCAAAAAAAAAAAAAGTGACATGTGTCATCTCTGGTGGAAGCTATAAAAGCCAGTGCACCCTGTACTACCTTTTATTTATTTCCTGCCTTGGCAATCATGGATGGAGCTTCCACCCGCATGAATGAGCTCTTCTCCTGAGTAAGCCCCCCCTGTAGGCCTCTTCTGAATATATAGCATAACGAAGAATCAAGTTTTTTTTTGTTATATGGAATATGATTTATGGTCCATTCTGATACAAAAAAATAAAGCCCTCTAAAAGATCATTAATGTCAATGCTATAATTTCCTCTTACATCAATAAGTATTTTTTTTTAATTTTATTGAATGGTAACTATGTACATTAATGCACTTCTGGGGTACAGTGAGGGGTTTTCGCATGCAAACCGAAATACTTCCATCAAACTGATCAACACAGCCTTCATGTCATTTTCTCAGTTATAACATCAATAAGTATTAAGAATACCTTTAAATTCCAGAAAAGGAGTATGTTTTGGGGAGAGTTTATTTCTGTGTCTTAATTTTTTCATCTATAAAATGAGAATGATACCAACTGTTTTATATGGTTGTACTGATTTAAATACATTTATATGTATAGTGCTTAGAACAGTGTCCTAGTACACAGTAGAAGCTGTAAGTGTTTGCTATTATTAAATACCTACCAAGTTTGCTGTAGATACAGTTGTGCTATAAACACCTGAAGTATCATAGTCTGGCCCTAGAGAATATAACCAAAGTAAAATTTAAAATGGGCATATTTTATAGTTTAAAATTCCATAAATGATAATGAATGTCAAATTATATCTAGATTTCACTGACCTGAAGGATAAAGATATTCTTCCTCATATCCCCCTAGAAAAAAAGACAGAAGTCTATTTACACAGCTCTTTTTAAGCTTACCAAAGCCAAATAGCCAGCACTTGCTTTTTCTCAAGTTTTATGGATATACGTTCAAAACTAAAACACACCTACCCTAGAAAGTATTTTGAGCTTCCATACTAGTCAACAGATATTGAAACCAGAGATTAGCTGTTAATAGCACAATTTTCTCCTGTGAAAATTCCTTTAGATCTTAGAATTCAAGAAGAGGTGAAAATCCAGCTGTGTCCAATTTTTCCAGTAAGGCAGCACAGTGTGGTGATTAAGCACATTGGCTCTGGAGAGGACTGCCTAGATCTGAATCCTGATTAACCACATGACTTTGGTCAAGTTATTTAATCTTTGTGCCCAAATTTCCTCATTGTCAAACTAGGTAAGATTATCTAGCTCATTAAGGGTTCTGAGAAGAGTTAACACAAATGAAAAAAACTTAGCATGGTGCTTAAGACATACATTTATTTCTGTGTCTTAATTTCTTCATCTACAAAATGATAATGATACCAATTGTTTTATATGGTTGTTATGATTTAAATACATTTATATGTATAACTCTAAGAATAGTGTCCTTGTACACAGTAGGAGCTATAAGTGTTTGTGCTTATAGCTTTATTACATAAAGTAATCTGAGTATAACCCCTTGTTTCCATAGGTAGACATTAAAAGAATATATCATGCCTCATCTGTTTTTCAGCCTGTGTCACATAAGCACTACATGTAAAACCAGTTTATCTTCAAATAATGGTTCATTGGACTGAAGTAATTTAAAGATTTCTGTGCCAATGAAATGTAGAGAAAGTGGATCTTCAATTGGACAGTTTTACAACAAATAAAACCCCACAGGTCTAAACTGGATTTGAGTCTTAAACATACCACTTATCAACCACACATGTATGCAACTCCTCCAGACAGCAGGATTTTAGGTGAGAAAAAAAGATTTGGTTACTTCAGATATGTCACAACAGGTGAGTAGTCCATCTGAAACTACTCACGGAGATGAAAGGGTCATCTGCATAAGAGCCAGAGAATGACCATCCTTAAGCACATGCATGTACAAAGTTTTCATAGATCATTCTAGTGATAGATTTTTACTCTCATTAAATCCTAGAAATATGTATTTTTTTCCACATAAATAGGAAAAAGGATATCATAATAAAGAATTTATTAGTAAGTTATTCAGAATGCCTCACGCTTGTTTCAGCCACCCAACCCTCCTGAATTGTTTCAGTAGACATATAAAATATCATTTAGCATTATACCAAGTATTCATTTAATAAAAACATTTCTACCCCCTTAGTATTTTGAAAAAAATATTAATTTTTTTTTGAGACAGAGTCAAGCTGTCACCCTGGGTAGAGTGCCATGGCAACATCATAGCTCACAGCAACCTCCAACTGTTGGGCTTAAGCGGTTCTCATACCTCAGTTTTTTGTATTTGTAGTAGAGACAGAGTCTCACTCTGGCTCAGGCTAGTCTCAAACCCATGAGTCAAGCAATCCACCCACGTTGGCCTTCCAGAGTGCTAGGATTACAGGTGTGAACCACCGTACCCAGCCTAATCTTATTTTTCTTTTTTTTGAGACAGAGCCTTAAGCTGTCCCCCTGGGTAGAGTGCGGTGGCATCACAGCTCACAACAACCTCCAACTCCTGGGCTCAAGCGATTCTCCTGCCTCTGCCTCCCAAGTAGCTGGGACCACAGGCGCCCGCCACAATGCCTGGCTATTTTTTTGGTTGCAGCCATCATTGTTGTTTGGCAGGCTCAGGCTGGATTCAAACCCGCCACCTTAGGTGTATGTGGCTAGTGCCTTAGCCACTTGAGCCACAGGCGCCAAGCCCCTAATCTTATTTTTTAAAAACCCTATAAAAGAGTAAAAATAAACATACTCCATGGTGGGAGGCAATATAATGACTGTTAAATGTATGTGTATATATGGGCTTTAGAGTCAGATAAAACCAAATTCAAAATCCAGTTCTGCCAATCACAAAGAACCACATATTATATGATTCCATTTATGTTAAATGTCCAAATTTGCCAGAATAGGCAAATACATGGGAGATAGAAGACAGATTGGTAGCTGCCAAGGACTACAGATAGGGAAGTTGAGGGATATGGGAAGTAACTACTAATAGGCATGAGGTTTATGCCTGGGGTGATAAAAAATGTTCTAAAATTAATTGTGGTGGTGGTTATATAACCCCAAATGTTAAAAAATAACAAAACTTTAAATGGTGAACTGTATGGTATGTAAATTATTATCTCAAAGCTATTATAAAACAATTATATTTTTGCTATATACCAAAAATATGACCTTGGCCACATCGTTTACCCTTTGAAACTCATTTCTTCATATATAGGAATAGCACATTCTTAACAGGGATACAGTAAGGAGTATAAATTACTAAGTACAAAATAATTCAATAAATATTAATGTTCATAGAACAAGCAGATGTTTTGGGGCAAAGAAGTTATTTCATAGGGGCCAGGTGTGGTGGCTCATGCCTGTAATCCCAGCTCTGAGAGGCTGAGGTGGGTGGATTGCCTGAGCTCACAGGTTCAAGACCAGCCTGAGCAAGGGCAAAACCCTGCCTCTAAAAATAGGTGGGCGTTGTGGCAGGTGCTTGTAGTCCCAGCTTACTTGGGAGGCTGAGACAAGATCATCACTTGAGCTGTGATGCCACAGCAAGTGACAAAGTGAGACTCTGCCTCAAAAAACAAAACATTATTTCATAGCCATCTTATATTATAAAATAGAATTTGGTCACATGGAAAGGCTAAAGTAGTTATATAAATGATGAGGACAACTATCAATAGTGTCTTACTAATAAGGAATACATTTTCCATACTGATATCTGACCCAATCAAAACTCACTAAACTTGGGGTGGCGCCTTTGGCTCAAAAGGATGGGCACTGGCCCCATATGCCAGAGGTGGTGGGTTCAAACCCAGCCCCGGCCAAAAACTGCAAAAAGAAAAAGAAGAAGACAGCTGAAAATAACTTAAAATAATATAGTAGCCTACTGAAATATAAGTCTATTCTTTTGAGAGATACCCAGACATCTTAAAAAACCCAGCAAGCTCTGAGACAAGAACTTGTAACTCTTTCAACCAAAACTAAATCTTTGGTCTACTTCATAGCCCTAATGTACTAATGCCACAAGAATCATCTTTTAAAAAATATTTAACTGTAATTAACTCACCACTGTCATTCTGGCTATTATCCTCTGAATTCAAAGTTTGTTTGCCTGAGCTATGTCCCCGCCTTGCAACACAGTATCTCGAAGCAGCAGGACCACCATGGTTCTGTACCAAAGAGACATACACATGCAGTTATCCCCATATATTCAGAAAAGAAAAAAAGCTAGAGGAATGATTTAAAAGTTGGTTAAAAAAAAAAATAACCTGGCTCGGCGCCTGTGGCTCAATCGGCTAGGGCGCTAGCCACATACACCTAAGGTGGTGGGTTCGAATCCCCAGCCCAGGCCCGCCAAACGACAATGATGGCTGCAACCAAAAAATAGCCGGGCATTGTGGCAGGCGCCTGTGGTCCCAGCTACTTGGGAGGCTGAGGCAGGAGACTCGCTTAAGCCCAGGAGTTGGAGGTTGCTGTGAGCTATGATGCCATGGCACTCTACTTAGGGGGATAGCTTGAGGCTCTGTCTCAAAAAAAAAAAAAATACCCTAACAATGTGAACTGCTATTACAAAAAAACTCTGTAATTAAACATTTTTTTTTTTTTGACAGAGTCTCAAACTGTCACCCTGGTAGTACTGTAGCGTCACAGCTCACAGCAACCTCCAACTCTTGGGCTTAAGCAATTCTCTTGTCTCAGGCTCCCAAGTAGTGGGGGGACTACAGGCGCCTGCCACAACACCCAGCTATTTTTTGGTTGCAGTTATCATTATTGTTTGGCAAGCCAGTGCTGGATTTGAACCCGCCAGCTCTGGTGTATGTGGCTGGCATGCTAGCCACTGAGCTACAGGCACCAAGCCTGTAATTAAACATTTTAAATGTACTATAGAATAAAATATGAAGTAACAAGAAAGCAGAAAATATTAGCCCATACAATACAGGCAAGATTATTTGTCTACCTCTAACCCCCTTCTCTAAGAACAGGTAGAAAAATTCTCCCATTTTCCAGAAAGAGATTTGGTTGTTCACACAAAATTTAAAGTTTATCCACACTGTCTTTACTTCAAAAAAAAAAAAAAAAAAAGGAAGAAAGAAAGAAAGAAAAAAAAAAAAGGAAACAGCTTTTTGAGTAAACCTTTGACCTACTTACAGGAAAAGTTGGATAAGCAGTCTCATCCCCTTCTTCAACTTCATAAAAAGTAATAGTTTCTTCCATGCCCCTGGGCATCTGTCCATTATCTGAGGCAAAGCCATACTGACATTCCTTATTCATACAATGCACCTGGCGGTGACTACGTCTAAAGGAACTTAAGTAGTTTGGAGAATAAAAAAGAGAAAAATTGATAAAACATAGTAGTAACTTATTTCTAATTTCTAAATAAAAGTTCAAACATCTGAAAGTTGACATTTAAAAAAAACTATTTATAGTAAGCAAACCATTTTCTCTTTTAAAACAATACTTACCGAGATCTATAGGAGAAATTATCATAGGTATGGCAGCATCTTTTACCTGGGCCAGGGTAAAAATCAACTTTAGGGGCCACCATGTTGTTCCTGTTTACAAAACGAGGTGAATCCCTAATAATAAACGGAAATAAAAACAGAATTCTTTACTCACTAATGCCTTAAAGGTGAGTCTCCAAACATACCTTCCTAAAAACATACCACTAGAAAGGCCTTTCATTAGGCCTATCCATTAATGTGTCATATATTATGACAAGGACACTCACCTTGACAGCATTCTATCTTCAGGTACAGTGATTTTCAATGGGTGTGCTGTGAGAGGATCTTAGGTGTGCCACAGTGGTTCCCACCTGTAATCCCAGCACTTGGGAGCCCAACGCAGGTGAACTGCCTGAGCTCACAGGTTCAAGACCAACCTGAGGCAGAACGAGACCACGTCTCTACAAATAGCCAGCTGTTGTGGCGGGCACCTGTAGCCCCAGCCACTTGGGAGGCTGAGGCAAGAGAATCACTTAAGCCCAGGAGTGTGAGGTTGCTTGAGCTATGATGCCACAGTACTCTATCAAGGGTGACAAAGTGAGACTCTGTCTCAAAAAAAAATCATTAATAATTTTTGAAAGAAGTTCAAAGCACAATAAGCACATGCTTTCTTTACTTTTTTTTTTTTGGATCATCATAATTTAAGTATGCCATGAAAGTTTAACTATAGGTTCAAGTATGCCATAAGATAAGGCTGAAAAGCACTGTTCTTCTCTTTGTTTCACATTTCCCTAGACTATGAGAATACAAATCTGCACATGAATTCATGTAATAATAACTTAACTATACATCAGTTCCCTCCTTTATGTTCTCTTTAGACATAAACTTGGTGGGACCACATCTATGGTGCATTTTACAAGGGTACATGTTAAATCTACTAAGTGTAGAGTATAAATGTCTTAACACAATAACTAACAAAATGTGGTGAAGGCTATGTTAACCAGTTTGACAAAAGTATTTCAAGGCTCGGTGCCTGTAGCTCAAGCAGCTAAGGTACCAGCCATATACGCCAGAGCTGGCAGGTTCAAATCCAGCCCAGGCCTGCCAAACAACAATGACAACTACAACCAAAAAATAGCTGGGCATTGTGGCAGACACCTATAGTCCCAGCTACTTGTGAGGCTGACGCAAGAGAATTGCTTAGGCCCAGGAGTTGGAGGTTGCTGTGAGCTGCAATGCCATGGAACTCTACCCAGGGCTATAGCTTGAGGCTATGTCTTGTACATAAAACCAGCACATTGTATCCCATAATTGCATTAATGTACACAAGTATGATTTGATAAAAAATTATAAAAGAAATCTAAACTATTAAGATGTTTCTCAATTTCACTGTAATTTTGGCCAGAAATTGTTTCTAAGAATTAAACAGAGACATACATTATCTTGGAAGTCAATTATGTCTCACCTGGGCATCCCATATCCCCGACCTTGTCTTGGAGATGAATACTGAGGATGAAAATGTTCATTAGGCATGTTTCCAGTTGCCTGTGAGTAGCGCATTGGAGGTTCATGCCCATAGCGCACACCATGCTGAAGCCTGGATGGGAGGAAGGCGTCTCCCCTGCTGCAAGCCATAGTCATATAAACTTCTTTCCCTCGAACTTTCTTGAACATCTTCTTCCTCTGCTTCATGTCCATCTCTGACATAGCTTTCAGACAAACAAAGTGGTAGCAAATAAGCTTCGCAACCAAGGCAAAAAGTTCAATGACCCTGCCTCACCTTACACTGCCTTAAACTCTCAGAAGATTTTCTCAGGAATAAGCCAAATAAACAAAAGATGAGAATTTTGGTATTTTTCAAAAATATACTAGAACTTTCATTTGGAAAGGCAAAGCAAGGAGATAATTTCTATATAAATGAATACCCTCAGCATATATTCTATAGATAATTTCTATATAAATGAATACCCTCTTTAGTAGAGGCAGTTTAGTGTAGGCCATTAAAACACTGAGTCATCTAGTCATCTACGCTACCATTCTCTAACAAATTATACTTGTTAATATCTTTGGTTGTGTCTATGAGGTATTTTCCTAGTTCTTTAAGAAATATTTCCTCCTCTGGTTTTAGAGTCTAAAACGTATACCACCTTAAATTTTTAAAATTACCTTATTTTTAATTTTATAGGTATATAGTTATTAAATATATTTACATGTGATATTTTGATACAAGCATACAATGTGTAATATAATCAAACCAGGGTAAATGAGATATCTATCACTTCAAACAATTACCATTTCTTTGTGTCAAGAACATTCCAAGTCCACTCTAGTTATTTTGAAATATACAATAAATTATTAACTGTAGTTGCCCTATTGTGCTACCAAACACTAGATCTTACTCCTTCTGTGTTTTTGTACCCATTAGGCAACTCCTCTCTATTCCCCAATACTGCATCTGAGCCTCTGGTAACCATCCTTCTATTCTCTAACTCCATGAGATCAAATTATTTTTTTTAGCTCCCACAAGAGTGGTTAAGTTTACACAAATTTATACAAAGTCCCCTAGAACAGTGGTTCTCAACCAGGGACAGTCTTGCCCTTCCTTCCCTCAAGGTACACTGACAATGTCTGAAAACACTTTTGGTTGTCACAACTAGGCAGAGGGTGCTACTGGTATCTAATGTAGTGGATAGAAGCCAGGGATGCTGCTAAGCATCCTAAAATCATGGGAAGCCCTCCCTCTGATTTTTTTTCCCAGTGGTAAGATAGGACCTTTATTAGAAGTTAGAAAGAAATACACAAAAAATGAAAAGCACCAGAGCTTCTGGAAGGGGAAAACAACTGAAGGACTCACTCGGGAGGAAGCCCTCCCTCTGAAACAATGATGTATTATCCATTCCATTACCAGCAGTGCTAAAATTGAGTAACCCTATCCTAGAATAAGATATATGATATTATCTTTTTATAAAAGTATAATATAGATAAATAACAGGACCTATAAGGAAAGAAAAGCAAAAGAATAACAAATTTTTAGCATACAAACCTATTTCTGGGACATAGGCCCCAGGCATTTTCTGGTAACCTCTTCCTTTCCGACTGGGCATAGCATTCCACACAGGAACAGGTGTCATTTGGGTAACTGGTTTTAAATTCTCCAATGAAACAACATGCCTTAAAAGTTAAAGGTATCACCATGAAGCCATTGCAATAAAGATTTAACTCTCCTTTGATACAAATATCCCCCATTTCTTCTACTTCATTTTCAAGTATATTCTATTTAAACTTGCCGACACTATCTTTCCTGTTTAAGTTTTTTTTTAAGTTAGAAAACCTAAGAGTAGCTTACACAATTTCTTAACTGTTTGTAGTACCTATCACATTCCAGAAAAAAGACAGTGGTACACTGTATTAGTTCATAAATATTTGTTGCCCTTCTCTACAGGAAAATCGTTATTGCCCCACCCCATTAACTTCAGGCTTCGTTATGTAAACCACTTTGGCCAATGAAATGTGAGGTGTTTTAAGATCCAACAAGTGGTTTGACATGCTTGCACCTGCCCCCTGCCTGTGGACATGGAAGAAATGTGTTAAAATAGACCCTGTATTGGCCTGGGTCCCCTATGCTGACCCACTATGGGCATGCTAAACGAGGGAGAAGTTAACTTTATTGCTTGAAGCTGAGAATTTTGTTTGTTTGTTTGGGTAGCATAGCCTCATTTAATGGTTCTCAAAGTAGACCAAAAGCACTGGGCACCACCTGGAAACTTGTTACAAATTCAAATTCTTGTCTTGGCACTTGTGGCTCAAGTGGCTAAGGTGCCAGCCACATACACCTGAGCTGTCAGGTTCAAATCCAGCCCTGCCCGCCAGACAACGAGGGCTGCAACCAAAAAATAGCCAGGCGTTGTGGTGGGCGCCTGTGGTCCCAGCTACTTGGGAAGCTGAGGCAGGAGACTCGCTTGAGCCCAGGAGTTGGAGGTTGCTGTGAGCTGTGATGCCATAGCACTCTACCCAGGGCAATAGCTTGAGGCTCTGTCTCAAAATAAATAAATAAATAAGTAAAAAGGAAATTCAAATTCTTGGCTCAGCACCTGTAGCTCTGTGGTTACGGCGCCAGACACATATACCGGGGTTGGTGGGTTTGAACCTGGCCTAGGCCTGCTAAACAACAATGACAACTACAACAAAAAAAATAGCTGGGTATTGTGGCAGGCGCCTATAGTACCAGCTACTTGGGAGGCTGAGGCAAGAGAATTGCTTAAGCCCAAGAGTTTGATGTTGCTGTGAGCTGTAATGCCATAGCACTCTACCAAGGGAGATATACTGAGATTGTCTCAAAAAAAAAAAAAAATTCCAATTCTTAGGCCCTATCCCTAACCTACTGAATCAGAAACTTTGCAGATCGGGCTCATTAACCTATGTTTTCACAAGCTCTCCAGGTAATCCTGATACATGGTAAAGTTTGGGAAGGACTAGACTAGCTTATCTTGGTACTAGCAGGGACTCATCTAGCAAACCACCTTTTTCTAATAATTACTAGAACAATTCTGTATCAGAATTCTGTTGCTCTTAAATTTAATATTTCTTTTTTTTTTTTTGAGACAGAGTCTCATTATGTCACCTTCAGTGGAGTACTATGGCATCACAGCAACCTCAAACTCTTTTTTTTTTTTTTTTTTGAGACAGAGCCTCAAGCTATTCCCCTGGTGCTGTAGCATCACAGCTCACAGCAACCTCCAACTCCTGGGCTCAAGCGAGTCTCCTGCCTCTGCCTCCCAAGTAGCTGGGACCACAGGCGCCTGCCACAACGCCCAGCTATTTTTTGGTTGCAGCCATCACTGTTGTTTGGCGGGCCCGGGCTGCATTCGAACCCGCCACCTTAGGTGTATGTGGCTGGCGCCTTAGCCACTTGAGCCACAGGTGCCGAGCCAAATTTAATATTTCTAATAACTTGGCTAGTGTCTAGGATTTAGAAACTTTAATTATGTTATTAAGAGGATTTACTCTATAAAATTTGGGATTCAGTCAAAAGGCCACACTCAATGATCCAGAAGGCCACAGGCTCCCCACCCCAATAGATATAACCCTGGTTCTCTTACGACCATCCTAGTAATGATCAATTTAATACATGTATTACAAAAAGGCACTGAGAGCCAATGACTTTAGTAACTGAACAAATTATTATATTCTTACTTTTCTGCCAGTTCTTCAATGAAAACGGTTACTGAATTGTTCTCCTTTCCAACTTCCTGAATATGAGCATTATAATATCTTCCCCCTGATTGCAACTGAACCTGAAAAGAGAATACACCTAGTCTCAAGTCTATTGAAAGACACGACTTCTGCCTAACAAAACATCACTTTTCCCCAAATGGAATTCAGTGTTTACTTTTTAACGTAATTGATATTAACACTGCCAGTCTGGTTCAACAAAGCAGCATATACTGAAAGAGCCTTATTCTAATCATAAAAGTTTATAATTAAAATTTAGCACAAACATTAAACAACATTTTTCTAAAACTTAGTAAATAAATCTTAACCAACTCATATTAATGAACAAAAACAAAATCTTGGAAAAAAAATTACTGATTCTTTAAAGAATGAACTAACCTGACACTTGTCACCCAAATAGTACTGTCTTCCAGCAAACTCCATGCATTCAGATTTTTGAAGTTCTATTAAAAAAAAAAGATCCAAACTCAAATTTAGTAGTTTCTTTACTATTTTATATCATTAATTTCCTAATTTAATTTCATCATAGTTCCTTTCACAACACTACAACTATAAGCGAAAATCTGGGGTGTGGAGTATGAAAGGGCCATTCTATCACTCCTCATGGATAATTTGTCATCAATTTAAAGAGACCTGCCAGAATAATTTCGTGCTTTAAAAAAACAAATAGGTGGAAATTGGGAGTTTGTTAATCTTAGAGTTGGTCAAAACATGAAAAAGGTATGATTTTAAAGTAACACTATGGGCTCGGCACCTGTGGCTCAATCGGCTAGGGCGCCAGCCACGTACACCTAAGGTGGCGGGTTCGAATCCCCAGCCCGAGCCCGCCAAACAACAATGATGGCTGCAACCAAAGAATGGCCGGGCATTGTGGCGGGCACCTATAGTCCCAGCTACTTGGGAGGCGGAGGCAGGAGACTCGCTTGAGCCCAGGAGTTGGAGGTTGCTATGAGCTGTGATGCCATGGCACTCTACCCAGGTGGATAGTTTTGAGGCTCCGTCTCAAAAAAAAAAAAAATAATAACACTATGCAGTCTATATCTTTTAATAGCATACTGTGTTACATGAGGTCTTTTTTTTTTTTTTGAGACACAGCCTCAAGCTGTTCCCCTGGGTAGAGTGCTATGGCATCACAGCTCACAGCAACCTCCAACTCCTAGGCTCAAGTGAGTCTTCTGCCTCTGCCTCCCAAGTAGCTGGGACCACAGGCGCCCATCACAACGCCCGGCTACTTTTTGGTTGCAGCTGTCGTTGTTTGGCGGGCCGGGCTCAATTCAAACCCGCCAGCTCAGATGTATGTGACTGGCGCCTTAGCCGCTTGAGCCACAGGCACCGCTGTTACATGAGGTCTTAACCTCATTCTAAACTGTTTTCTTTTTTTTTTTTTTTTGAGACAAAGTCTTACTATGTTTCCCTCGGTAGAGTGCTGTGGCATCATAGCTCACAGAAACCTCAAACTCTTGTGTTTAAGCAATTCTCTTGCCTCAGCTTCCCAAGTAGCTAGGACTACAGGCACCCACCACAATGCCTGGCTATTTTTTTGTTGTAGTTGTCACTGTTGTTTAGCAGGCCCAGGCTGAATTCGAACCTGCCAGCCCTGATGATACATGTGGCCGGCACCCTAACTACTGAGCTGCAGGCATCAAGCCTAAATTATTAACTATACCTTGGTTCACCAAAGTTCAAGGAGATGAATGTGAAATATAAAAGGCTTACCTTGAAGGCAGAATTTTAAGGCCTAGTTTGATGGCCTTAGTTTACAAAGAGAAACAATTACCTATTTCAAGGGTTGGTGAACACTGCATGTAAAAAGCCATTAAATAGCAAATACTTTAGGTTTCATGGGCCATACAGACTATCAAAACTACTCAAACTCTGCTGTAAAACTGTATTTATCCACACTGAAATTTGAATTTTATATAATTTTTATATGTCACAATATATTGTTCTTTTAATTTTTTCTGCCATTTAAAAATGTAAAGACCATTCTTAGCTCATGGACCATACAAAAACAGGCAGTACATCAGAATTGGTCTACACGCCTGACCTTATTTGTTTACCAATGAGCATGGTCTTAACAGTTTAAATTTAAGATGAGCTTATTTACAGTCACTAAATGTTTTTGGCACTCGTAAGGTTATCACCACAGTCTTTGCAAAGTTGAAATCTAAAATAAACAGGAGACTCTAAAAGAACCCTCCCCATTTCTAAACCTATTTGTTTCTTCCTTTGGATTTCAATCATCATGAAGCAAAATAAAAATTACCAGACTGTTTTTTTACAACAGGGCATTGAAAATGTCTCTTGTAAGAAACAATTTACAAAATTATTCTCCTGGATCTGTCAGGATTCTAAAGTATCCTGTTGATATTTCATTACCTTTTCTGCTGTCCAACCAAACATCAAATTCTACATTACGATAGATTTCTGGATCCAGGGCTTTGAGCACCTTATAGGGCAAGAGCATCTTTGATGGATTTTCTGGAGACTAAAACAAAAATAATCATGCTACAAACTCACCATCCTTAGCTTAAGTCTTCCTTCTATGTGGAAAGAAGAATTAAGGCTCTTTTCTTACTTAAAAAAAAAAAGACTACGTACACATGCCTCCTTTTCTTTCTTAAAACAAGAAAATAAACAGCACAATAAATTTTACCATGTATTTTTAAAACTAGGAGACTAAAGAAGTAAAATGCAAATTATCAGAAAGCTTTTAGATGGCAAAAAAGAAATAATGTCTAGAGTAGTCAATATCTCAGGATATAGCTCACATAATTCAATACAACACAGACCAGAATTTAAAATTCAGAACTATCAACAAGTATTATCTTCATATGCACATGGAGGTGCAAGTGCTTCTGTACCCTATAATCACCTTTTTACTTCATTAGGTCAAATTCTGTTAAAATTTCAAAAGGAACTACAATTTTTCTTCTGCTTTCCGAGAATTTCACCTTATTCAATACTGTTCCAAAATTACCAGCACTGCAAATGTACCTAGAGATTGTTGTAATAGTATTTGCCCTATTTAGTTGGCTTCAACATGAAGACCTATTTTATTTTAGGCCTATCTCAATAGTAAAATTTTTCCTATTTCTCCAACTATAACAGATCAGGCTTATCACCTAGTTTCATTGAACAGATTAAGGATAGGCATTATATCTTTGTTGAAATAAGTGACCTTACTATCAGGAAGGTTGCAAACTAAATACTGGATTTGTAGTATTACTTTAACTTTAAAACAACAACTTCTGAAATTTCTGAAGTATTCAGAGTTTGTACGGAAAAATCTAAAATTCCATAAGAATAAGAATTCTAAGAAAATTAAGCATGCAGTTTTACTTTTTTTGGATAGGTTATGATTTCCACAAAGGAAAACATGACCAACTCTTCCCTAACCCCATATAACTGAATGGACCACCTGACCGTCAGTTTAATTCTTCTGCTACAAGCCAAGAGTAGAAAAACTGTTTGCCTTATAAAATATCAAACCTTTGGTGTTTCTGCTCCTTGACTACAGCCCTCTGGTGTATTTTCCACGTTGCAGCAGGCACCCAACTCTTCCAGCCTAATTGAAAAGATTTAAAGAATTTTATACAAATGTAGTAGTTACTTAAGTCTAATGACCATACCACCACCTAGTGGCAAAAAAGCTCAGTTCTAAAAATGAGGCAAATATTTTCATCCCAATATTTGCATTTAGACTTCCTTTTTATAAGTGCTATATAATACACTTACCAGATTACCTCCTACATTTAGACCTCTTGTGAGGATACACTCGTAAGATGGTTCCCATAATCCCTGCTTCACCAATCTTGTCCCCAGCTACTTGTTTGTGAAGAAGCAAACAGCCATTTTCACCAACCCTATGTGGCAAGGAGCTGAGGGTCACTAACTCAGGCCAGCAAAAAAAATGGAAGCACTCAGTTCTACAGCTGGAAGAAACTGAATACTGCCAAGAATTATGAATGGAGAAGTGGATCTTTCCCCAAAACTCCAGATAACTCAGTCCTGACCAATACCTTTAATATGCTCTTGTGAGACTCTCAGCAAAAGATCCAGCTAACCCATACCCAAACCCACAAAGATGAGATAAGCATGTTGTTTTAAGCTGCCAAGTGTCTGGTAATGTTGTCACACAGCAACAGATAACTAGTAGACCTTGCCTCCCTACTACTATACCCTTCTACTATGTATGAGTCTAATGTCCTTAGATAAGTAATCAGTCTATACTATGAAAAGTGATCTATAGATTCAATGGATCCTCATTAAAACATCACCATTAAAATACCAACACCATTTTTTTCAGATCTAGAAAAAAAATTCTACACATAGCCTGGAACCAGAAAAGAGCATGAATAGCCAAAGCAACCTTAACAAAAAAGGACAAATAATAGGGAGGCATCATTTTACTAGACTTCAAACTATACTATAAGGCTATAGTAACCAATCCAGGATGGTCCTGGCACAAGAACAGAGACATAGACCAATAGATCAGAACAGAAAGCCCAGATATAAAACCATCTTCATATTGCCATCTTTGACAAAGGAGACAGTAACAAACACTAGGGAAAAGAATCCATATACAATAAATGGTGTTGGAAAAATTGGATAGCCACATGTAGAAGACTGAAATAGGATCTGCACCTCTCGCCACTCACAAAAATTAATTCACATGGGTAACAGACTTAAACCTAAGAAACGAAACAATAAGAATTCTGGAAGAAAATGCTGGAAAAACTCTTATAAAGCCAGGTGCGGTGGCTCACGGCTATAATCCTATCACTCTGGGAGGCTGAGGCGAGTGGATTGCCCGAGCTCCTGAGTTCAAGATCAGCCTAAGCCAGAGCGAGACCTCATCTCTAAAGATAGCCGGGTGTTGTGGCAGGCGCCTGTAGTCCCAGCTACTTGGGAAGCTGAGGCAAGAGAATCATTTGAGCCCAAGAGTTTGAGGTTGCTGTGAGCTGTGGCACCACAGCACTCTACCAAGGGCAACAAAGTGAGACTCTGTCTCAAAACAAAACAAAAAAAGCCTCTTATAGACATTGGCCTAGGCAAAGAGTTTATGGGACCTGATTAAATTAAAAAGCTTGGGGTAGAACACAATTATAAGAGGGACTTTATCTAACAAATACAATCAATGTAACCTGGTTCTTTTTACCCTCAACGAATCCCCAACAATAAAATAAAAAAGCGCCTGTATAGGCCAGGAAATAATCAACAGAGCAAATAACCTACAGAATAGGAGATATTTTCTTGCTATACATCTGATGAAAGGCTGATAACCAGAATCTATAAAGAACTCAAGCTCATCAATAATAAAAATCAAAAACCCCATAAAAAAGTGGACAAAAGCCCAGGCATGGTGGCTCATGCCTGTAATCCCAACACAGAGAGGCTGAGGTGGGTGGATTGCTTGAACTCAGTTCAAGACCAGCCTGAGAAAGAGTGAGACCCCCATCAACTCTACTAAAAATAAAAAAAAACTGAGGTAAGAGGATTGCTTGAGCTCAAGGATTTGAGATTGCTGTGAGCTATAATTACACCATGGCACTCTACCCAAGGGCACAGAGACTCTGTCTCCAAAAAAAAAAAAAAAAAAGACAGAAGACATGAAAAGAAGCTTTTCAAAAGATAGACTAATGACCAATAAGCATATGAAAACATGCTCAATGACCCTAATCATCAGGAAAAAGCAAATCAAAACGACAATGATGTACCATATCACCTAACTCCAGTGAGAATTTTTTTTTTTTTTTGAGACAGAGTCTTACTCTGTCAGCCTGGGCAGATTGCTGTGGCATCATCATAGTTCACAGCAACCTCAAACTCATGGGCTTAAGCAATCCTCTTACCTCAGCCTCCCAAGTAGCTGGGAGGACAGGCATGCACCACACTCAGCTAGTTTCTCCATTTTTAGTAGAGACAGGCTGGGTCTCGCTCTTGCTGAGGCTGGTCTTGAAATCCTGAGCTTAAGCAATCCACCTGCCTCAGCCTCCCAGAGTGATAGGATTTACACATGTGAGCCACTGCACCTGGCTGGTGAAATTTTTTTTTCTCAAAAAATCCCAAACTGGCTCAGCACCTATAGCTCAAGTGGCTAAGGCGCCAGCCACATACACCAGAGCTGGTGGGTTCCAACCCAGCCCGGGCCTGCCAAACAACAATGGCCAAAAAATAGCCAGGTGTTGTGGCAGGCACCTGTAATTCCAGCTCCTTGGGAGGCTGAGTTAAGAGAATTGCTTGAGCCCAGAAGTTGGAGTTCGCTGTGAGCTATGATGCCAAGGCACTCTACCCAGGGCAACAGCTTGAGGCTCTGTCTCAAGAAACAAACAAAGAAACAAACAAAATGAACAGATACTAGCATGGATGCAAGGAGAACAAAACACTTATACACTGTTGGTGGGACTGCAAACTAGTACAGAACTAGCACAACCTCTATGGAAAGTAGTATGGCGATAACCTCAGAGAACTAAAAGTAGACTTATGATTTAATCCAGAAATCCCTCTACTGGGTATACACCCAAAGGATAAAAAGTCATTTTATCAAAAAGACACATGTGGCTCGGCACCTGTGGCTCAAGTGGCTAAGGCACCAGCCACATACACCTAAGGTGGTGGGTTGGAATCCAGCCCGGGCCTGTCAAACAACAATGACGGCTGCAACCAAAAAATAGCTGGGCGTTGTGGCGGGTGCCTGTGGTCCCAGCTACTTGGGAGGTGGAGGCAGGAGACTCGCTTGAGCCTAGGAGTTGGAGGTTGCTGTGAGCTGAGATGTCACAGGACTCTATCCAGGGGGAAAGCTTGAGGCTGTCTCAAAAAAAAAAAAAAAAGACACATGTGCTTAAATGTTTACTGCAGCACAATTCAAAATTTCAAAGATGTGTAATCAACCCAAGTGCCCATCAATACATGAGGTTGATCAAGAAAATGTGGTGTGTACACACCCACATACACACACACACACACACATACACATATATATATATACATATACACACCACACAGTACTATTACTTAGCTATAAAAAAAAAAAAGGTGATCTAATACCTTTTGCAACAACCTGGATAGAACTGGAGACAATTCTTCTAAGTGAAATTTTGCAAGAATGGAAAAAGAAACGTGTACTCACTATTAAACTGGAACTAATCAATCAACATCCATGTGCATGTTTAGTAGGAAGACTCAATTGGAAAGCAAGTAGGTGGGAGGGGGCAGAATACGAGGAGTACATTCACACCTAACAGGTAAAAACCACACTATCCTGGCTCAGAGCCTGTAGCTCAAGCGGCTAAGGCGCCAGCCACATACACCAGAGGTGGTGGGTTTGAATCCAATCCGGGTCTGCCAAACAACGAGAGGAGCCTGTAGTCCCAGCAACTTGGGAGGCTGAGGCAAGAGAATCGCTTAAGGCCTGGAGTTGAAGGTTGCTGTGAGCTGTGATGCCATGGTAATCTGCCCAGGCTGACAGCTTGAGGCTCTGTCTCAAAAAAATAAAAAGCACACTATCCAGATGAGGGGCACACTTATAACTTTGATTCAAACTGTACAAAAGCAATTATGTAAGCAAAACATTTACACTCCCATAATATCCTGAAATTTTTCTTTTTTTTTTGAGACGGAGCCTCAAGCTATCCCCCCGGGTAGAGTGCCATGGCATCACAGCTCACAGCAACCTCCAACTCCTGGGCTCAAGCGAGTCTCCTGCCTC
>CAUYQV010127879.1:0-24763 GCA_963574575.1 Galagoides demidoff
CTCTGGTAGAAGGAACACAATGGAAAAATACATTCAAGATAGTGAAAATAAAATATGAACTAAGATAATTACATGCATCTAAAACTATTTTTGACTATGTAACTCAAAAGCATTACAGCCAAAAAGACCCTCTTTGAAGTACTCTCATCAGAGGTAGTCTAGTAGTTAGAACAAAACCTGTATGCTGTACAAAACAGAACAGATCCTGTGTCTTACAGGATACCATAAGACACACGAGAAATCAGAGTCGAGGCAATGATGTTTCAGAGCTGTATGCAGAATAAATCAGAGTATAGTTCTTCAGAAGTTAAATTCATATTAACTCAAATTAAAGGGGAAAAAGCAACTCCCCACAATTTCAGCTTCTAATTAACAGAGCAACAAAAACAACCCTAACAAATGAAAAGCAAGTAGAGAAGGAGAAAGAAACAAAGGTAATGCATAGAACAGAAAAATGCAAAATATTATTCCACTAGAGTTTTGTAGAGATAAATTAGCTCAAAGCTTAATAGTATGAACCCAGTCTGAAGAACTGAAAACACATCTACTAATGATCAGTAAGAACACAACAATCTGGATTTTGAGTTTAAAAAACATGAGTAATTTTTCTTTTTAGAAGGGTGGCACTGCTTATTGCCTGGCTTTTTTGCATTGATGTGTTAGTGTCACACTCACATTCCAACGCACACTTGTAATAAGTAACAAGAAAAGCTATTTTTCATTTCAAGATGGGAATATTTTTAACAGAGTACATTTTAAAGAAAATCATTATTTTCTTCATGCATTCTTATAGTCATTTCACACTCAGTACCAAAAAAAAAAAAAACACTAAAGCATTTTAAAGTGCTTTTTTTAATGTCATCCTATGTCACCAAGCATGATAAAGTCTTCCATCACACGGATCTTCATCTTCCTGTTTTATTTTCTGCTTTCAGGACTCTGTCCTCTAATATATTTGGTAGAGTAACAAATAAATGTTCACTTGTTTTTGTTATAGGTTATATTATATAGAGTATATTATATGTTATGGGTTAGTTGGAGTTAATGTTTTATACATATATATTACATGTAACAAATAATTTATATATATAATTCACATATACAATAGCAATTATACGACTAAATATAAAAGCAAGTTGTAGTAGCGTTTTTATTTAGGACTCCAAACAGGCTGGTATGGAAATGCCTTTTCTGAGTAGGTGACATTAGAGCAGAGACTTTAATAAATTGAGGACATAAGAAACACTTTCATAAATATATTTGCAAACCTTGGACCAAGTCTCTCTTATTAGAATTCAAGCTGTTAGGGCATATATAATCGATGTTTTTCCCCGGCTCCATGTTCAGTGCCTAGCAGAGTGTCTGGCTCATAGTTTGTTCCTATAAGAGTTAATTTTATGTAACAACTGGATTGGTCTAAGACAGCTAGTAAAACAGTATTTCTGAATGTGTCTGTGAGGGCGTTTCCAGGAGAGATTAGCATGTGAATCAGCAGATCAAGTAAAAGTTAAGACCTTCCCTTATCAGTGTGAGCAGACATCATCCAGTCCATGGAGGGCCCAGATAGAATAGAAAGGCAGAGGAGAGCAAATCTGTCTTTCTTCTTGACCTAGGGCAGCCATCTTGTCCTGCCCTTGGACATTAGAGCTCCTGGTTGTTGGGCCTTTTCGCTTCTTTACACATTTACTCCAGTTATTCCACCCTCACTCCCAGGTCTTAGACACAATTACACCCAGGACTTTCCTTGGTTCTCCAAAATGCAGATAGCATAATATAGGGTTTCTCAACCTCCGTAATCATGTGAGCCAATTTTCATAATAAATTTCTTTCTATATAGGGATAGAAAGATAGGTAATTATAAGTGATCTTATAAATGATCTCTCCTTTTCTCTTTCTCCCTCTGTCTATCCCCCCCCTTCCCCTTTGTCTTTCACCACCTTGGTCCCTTCTGCAACTCAAATGTTAGATGTTTATCATCTCCGGGAAGGAAGAACTTCAGTAAGGTATATCTACCAAACACCCCGATGCCGATGCTGACGCAAAGATACAGGAGGTATTGAAAGGAAGACATCAAGGGTAATATAATGACAGCTCTGATGGTCATTCCAGAAAAAAGTTCCAAAATTTCTTTGAAGGGTGGCCTAGGCATTGGTGCATAACGTCCCAAGAGGAGTACTCCAAAGGTGAGCGTAGTGATATTCAGCAGTGGAGCACATTTTCTAGGACAGGTTCATGGACTTAATTGTCAGACCTTGCACGTATCCCCCACAACATTCTACATCAGCTCTGTCCAGTGTGTACCGTATCACCTTCTGTAATAGAAAATTTACTGCTGCTTAACGCGACTCATTTTCCATTGTGACAAATTGGACGTAGGGAACCTACAGAAAAGACAAGGCTAGAAAAGCACAGCTCATGGTTTAAGGTCACCTCTTATGTTAATTATTCCATGAAATCTATTCTGACTTATAGAAGAAAATAAATCACTTACCCTGATGTGCTCCTAAAGTGCTTTGCTTGTGCTACATTATCACACTCACTGCCATTTATTATAATTAAGTTTGCTTGCCTTTAATTTCAAAACAGATTTTGATTTTCTTATACATAAACACTGCACATTAACTTTTGCTTTCTAGTGCCTTGGAGAGTAACAAATCGCAAGCAACCTTGGTTGGAGATAGATTAAATTTTACAGTCATCTAAAATCAAAGACATTTGTATATTATTAGTTTTATATGTGAGCTAATTTGAACAAAATAGGCAGTACAATACAACAGATTTTATAGCAGTAAACGTCACTATGTATATTTACTTCTGTGTGATCCCAAACTATTTTGCTCATGCTACTATAATTTCATTTAATATGACCAATTTCAGTTAGGTATGCCTGCGTTTCTTTCCTCAACTGTGAAGCTTATAGTCAACATGTAAGATCTATTCAATTAAATTGCATATTTTATTGAAATTTTCTCATCCATACATATTCACAAAATCCTTTCATTTTGTTTCTGACTAGGCTCATCGATTAATTTAAATATTTACAAAGAAATATTTTGCTACAGTATTGTGACTATTTAATATATCAATAGTGCTTAATCTTGTAAAAGCCACAAAATGTAAGAAAACACTAATTCCTTATTTTTACTTTTTCCTGCATATTATCATTGTTTTCATTTATGTTTATTAAGTAGTAACTCAATTAATATTGGCTATCATATTAATTGGCTATAATTAAGAATCATCAATAATAAGTAATTGGCTATTATAACAAAAATAAAATAGCAGTGGATTCATCCAGATAGATGTTTAATTCTATGTACCATCAGAGGCTAGTATTCCAGGGCTGATGTGGGGGGCGCACAGTGCTCGTGTCTCCTCCTTCTTCCATCTCGCCTGTCTGCCTTACTCAACATCCAGCTTTCGTCCAGCAGAACAGGCAAGATTGCAGGCCATGCACTTTTCCTTCAAGGATAAGGCCAAAAGTCACGTGGATCACATTCTCTCAGACCATAGGCCAGACCTTAGTCACATGTGTAAGAGGAGATTCAAGGGAGTTTGGGAAGTATTTTCAGCAGTTCACTTTGAAGCCTAACTCTAAATTTCACTTTCTATGGCAAAGCCTGAGAAAGGAAAATGTGGATCATTAGTAGTGTCTGCCGGAGTGCATCTATTGCCTCCTTCTGTCACCATCTTGACATGAATGGTGGGATACAGCAGATGCAGCCCACCCTTTAATAGCAGGGCTTTGGCCTTCATAGGTCCACTCATATGCAGATTTTTCAACCAAACTTAGAACAAAATTACCCTGTGTGTGTGATGTGAAGCCCATATTTGTCTGTGTACATGGGGGGTTGGATTTACAAGCATTCAGGTTCTACAGGGCATACTGTGGGACTTCGGCATGTGTGGATAGAGTACACACAGTGTTAGAACCACCCTTGGTATATATTAAGGGATCACCGTATAATGTTCAATTCCTTTCCTCATCAGAGGAGAACATTAGTTTTTCTAACCACGATGTGATCGTCTAAGAGCTTCTTAGAGGTTATACAAAGAATAGAGTACCAACATCACTAACATATTGTCTTAGTTATTTGGAAGACATAATTCATGAGCATTAGTAATATTTTTTACTCACTGGTGTACACTAATAAAAATACAATGTGCTTATATGTTTAAATATAGGCTTTTATCTGATATTATCCTAAAATTCAAATTTCTTTGTTTATCTATTTCTCTATTTCTTCTCTCTTGCTCCCACTACATTTCTGTTACTACACTTCAAGGCATGTCTGCCACATAAAGCAGCAGTCCAAGTTGTGGATGGCATCTTAAAAAGGCCAAAGGAAACTTTCCCATTACCAATAATGATTATAGTTATTATAGTCAGCAACTACCTTTCATATTTTCTTTGAAAGATGGTAACATGCAAATTTGTTCCCTTTGACTCAATTGGTAGACAAGAAAAAGCTGTTGGAGGGGACATTTTGGCATACTCGGAAAATAAGCAAAAGCAGCTTAAGGAAACTGGAAAAAAACATGACAGACACAAGTATAGCAGCAGATGGGGGCTTCGAAACTCGCCCGCCCGTGCACATGGAGTACAGTGCATGTCCGATCATTCTGCTTAGATAAATGGCCCTCAGATACAAGCCCCTAAAACCATATTTCTTCATCATCACTATGTTTTTTCCCCTTTCTGTAAATAATGGGAAAGGATTATTTTTCCCTATTAACTCAACATGAAAGAATAAGAACACACACAGACTACTCAACTCCAAAACATAAACTCATAAATAATGTAATAAGGTAGCTACGCATTAATAAGATTGATTTTCCTGAGGGACACTGAGAACGCAGCATATTAGTAAATAGGCCCAACTCATGTGTATGTATTTATCTCTGTTTTCCCTTATTATATTATAAAAACAATAAATCTTCAAGGTGGATGAAATCAAGCAGTACAAATACATCATAGAGAGTGAACACTCATTAATATTGATAATGTCTTCTGAAAACTGCATCCTATGTTGTCTTAATGATAACTTAGAATCTTTCAGAAAAGATTAAATTATTCCTCTGTGTAAAAGGTAGATAAATGTATAACAAATATATGCTTTCTAATAACTATATTCTGATACTTGAAAAACTTGTGTGTGAATTTGTCCCTGAAATTGCCAGGTAAGGGAGTCATTCTTGAATTAGAGAATAAAAGTCAAAGTCAAAACAATGTATGTTTTTACCATATGAAGATAATACCCAATTTTGGTGAGAATAATATGAAATAGGTATATTCACACTTTCTTTATAAGAACATATGAGGGATGAATAAATTACACTCAAGAAATTTACCCTAGGAAAATAACTACAGATGTTTTCAAAGGTTATTTGTAATCATTTTATTTATGAATTATTTGCACTGGTAAAAATTTGAAACATGCTAAATTTTTTTCATGGTAAATTTTTAAAATGTGGGTTGATACAAAAATTATAGTCAATCCACTTACTAAAAAAGTCAAGATTCATTAAAAATCACAATCACATAACTTTATAACAATGGGAAATATTAAATGAAAACAAAAGATACTATGTAAAATTGAATATATATTCTCATATGAATTTATTTCTGCATGTTTGTGTGAATATAATCAACTAGAATTTTAAAATAATTACTAGTGTCTGAGGTTTCTTTTTGTTATGTTTCCGTAATTTTCAACATCTTCTAATTTTTTATTTACACATCAATATCAAAAAGAGATGTCACCAAATAAACATACTGATAATGTTTATTGCAAGTACAGTTCCTCCAAACCTTGTCCATCCCTTTGGATGGGTACTATCGTGTCAGATTTCATTTTTAATAGTGATGAAAACACACTAATATATACAAAGCAGAAATGGAAGTGATTCTTATAACTTGTACAGAAGGCTTAGAGGATTGGGATCCCACAAGTGGCACCATTTCTATTGCAGTCAACGTAAAAAGATGCCTGGGGTTTTTACAATGCACAACCTGCTCAGCTTTATGAATAAGTGCTGGTAGGGAGCTAAGAAATGATGAAAAAGAAAAGGATCCAGAGAATCTCTTGATGTAAGTATCAGAAATGATATATGCCACTCCAGGTCGGGCCATGAAAAAAAAAACTCAGAGTCTGAGTTATTTATATATTTATTTATAGACAGAGTCTATCTCTGTCACCTAGGTAGAATGCTGTGGCCTCGTCATAGTTCACAGCAACCTCAAACTCCTAGGTTCAAGCGATTCTCCTGTTTCAGGCAGGCTTCCCAGCAACTTGGACTACTGGTGGTGGCCACCAGAACCAGCTAGTTTTAGTATTTTTTAGTAGGGATCAGTCTTGCTCTTGCTCAGGCTGGTCTAGAACTCCTGAGCCCCAGCAGTCAACCTTCCACAGCCTCCCAGAGTGCTAGGAGAACAGGCATGAGCCACAGCACCCAGCAGGAAAAACAGTTTTATTGGAACACAGCCTTGGTCATTTGTTTACCTATTGTCTATTGTGGATTTTATGCTGCAACAAAAGAGCTGAGTATGTGTGGTGATATATGATGAAAGATGAAAATCTTTCCTGTCCAGCCAGCCCCCATCTCTACTAAAAATAGAAAAACAGGCTGGGTATTGGGGTGGGCACTGGTAGTACCAGCTACTTGGGAGGCTGAGGTAAAAGGATGGCTCGAGCCCAAGAGTTTGAAGTTGCCCTGAGCTCTGACAAGCTGGCACTCTATCCAGGGTGACAGAGGGAGATGCTGTCTCAAAAAAAGAAAAGGAAAGAAAGAAAAGAAAAGAAAAAGGAATGAGAGAAAAAAGAAAATCTTTCTTATGTTACTCTAGGCAAGGAAGGTTTGCTAGCATCTGTTCTTAGTACATTGCAATTGTGAAAAGGAAAATCAAATAAAAAACCCAAACATGTAAATAAAAAATCTCAGAGGGTGTGGAGGATATTACTATTGCCTGTCAATGTTTCAGGCTCTCTTTTCCGCACAGGCATACAGGAGGACTGCATGGTCTTGACTCATTTCAGCAAGCCCACAGGACAGGGTTTGGCAAGAAAACACGGACAGAAGCACCAGGAGTCATTTCCTGGTTAAAGTGTTAAAGGGAGACGTGTGAATTTCCACGCTCTCTTGTCCTGCTGCTGTAGTTATTGAATCTCTGAGGACATGGAGGTGTAACCTGGGACGCTGAGCTCCACCATGTGGGACAGCTGCCCTGGAGAGCTATCTGAACCCAGCAGAAATTGTAATAGTGAGAAATATATCTCCAGTGGATTAAGCCTCTGAGACTCGGGGACTGTTTATCACCATAATATTTACGTAGTCTATCATGACTGATAAAGAGAACACTTTCTATCATGTAATACTAGTTAAATGATTCATAGTAAAAAATTAGAAAGCATTCTTTCAGTTGCTTAGAGAGCATGAACTTGACAGATATGAATAAATTTGTGGCTGCCATTTCCAATGGAATTTTAAGAGTGAAGGAAGCATATACACTCTTTCTAATACTTCCATATCTACATATTTTAAGTGATATATAACTATATAATTAAGACATTTTTGCCAAGGAATCATAGTCATTGGAAGGAAAGTGATATTAAATAAATGTCATAAAAATTTGATGTAGCACAGTTAACTCATCAACTATATATTTCTACCTCAGTTTAAAGAAAAATTCTTACTTTTTATTATCCTATGATTATTTTTTCTTTTACCATTACCCTTTGTGGTACAGTAAAGCAGCCAATTGATTTGAGCCTATACTCCATTATTTTATTTTTTATTAAATCATATGGTAGTTGTGTACATTAGTGCATTTATGGGGTACAATGTGCTGGTTTTATATACAATTTGAAGTACTTACAACAAACTGGTTAACATTGCCTATTTTAACAATGGTGACGTTCACTGTGTTTGATTCTGTTGAGCTGTAGCACAAAAGAAAATATTAAAAACAAAACAAAACAGGCTTGGTGCCCATAGCTCAGTGTGTAGGATGCCAGCCCCATACACCGAAGCTGGAGGGTTTGAGCCTGGTCCAGGCCTGCTGAACAACAATGACAACTGCACAAAAAACAGCTAGGTGCTGTGGTGGCACCTGTAGTCGCAGCTACTCTGGAGGCTGAGGCAAGAGAATCCCTTAAGCCCAAGAGTTGGAGGTTGCTGTGACGCCACAGTACTTTACCAAGGATGACATAGTGAGACTCTGTCTCAAAAACAAAGCAAAAGAAAACAAAATACAAGCAAACAAACAGCAACAAAAAAACCAAAAACAAAAAAAAAACAGGATTGATTTAGAACTCTGTTTTCAAAGGAAAAGAAGAAAGTGAAATGCCTAGATTGTATTTCCCTCCTGAGTTAGCTGGTATCAGGGCTGGGTTAATAATGCCCACAAGCTTGGGCTTTTCATGCACTCATTAATTTTCCATGAGGTTGAAATTGAGACAGTGTGGAAGATTTCCCTAATGTGTCACACTGAATGTTTAAATGTGGTTTGGCCAATTTCTCCAGCATATAATTTTCTTACACTCCCCACCCCCAAAACCAGATTGTAAATCTGGCAAGATTCCCAAGTATTCGAATACAAGATTCATAGTTTATCACACCACGTTTCTAGACTTCCTTGTATAAATCAACTAGTAAGCTTTCACAAATTGAAAAAAAAAAAATATCTAACACTTAGTAAGTCTTGAGGAAATTCTTCTGTATCTATAATATTTTCCTGGTACAAAGAGGAAAAGTGTAAGAAATTATTTAAACCATACGTTACACTTAAAAAATCACACAGAAGAAAGTAAGTTATGTCTGCATACACATATAAACACACACACATACATATAATGTTCAGGTGATAATTGAGATTTATCTTATAATGAGTTTATAGTAATTACATTTTGAAAAAAAAGAAAAGCAGATAAGGGAAATAAATTTGGGCAAAGCATACTTCAAAAGAAATAACTTCATCATAAAATTTCAATTATATCTTCATTACTATTCTCCCTGAACTGTTGTAGCACATTTATTTTTTAAATTGAGTCACAAAGGATTTTTTTTCAGACTTAAATTAGTAAAACTATTTGGAGCATGAAAGAAAAGATCAAAAGGGCCAACTGGGAACAACACATAGTGATCAGAATTCAAGATAAGCCACAACACATAATAATCCTAATTACCAATCTTTAATTAAACCACAGGGAGAATTTATGCCCCAAATAAACTCTTTCTCACAGCTTTGTCTAACTTTAAGATGGAATATTTTGATGTGTCCAAATATCAGGCAGAAAGGAAGCTTATTATTTAGTGTTTTATGATCTATAGAACTCTAAAGTCACAAACAACATATGTTAAATACAAAGTTCAAAACAAAATATGATCTTCAAGAATGTTGCAAAATATCTGAAATTAGCAGGCTAATTAATTCTGACAAAATTGACAAATTTATGAATGCCCAACTGATGAATTAAAGAACAGAGTATATTGACAATACGTTTAATGAATCAATTTAGAAATAATCTACTGTTGCAAAGTATATTTCTTGTGGGGGAAAGAAAAAAAACCCTCCAAAACCAAATAGGTTTTATGTGGCTGGGTAGAGTACTGATGTGCGCCAACCTCTAGTTGAAAGGGTAGATCTATTCAATGTACATTTAATAAATGTTGTATGTCCCATTTTTCTAGCTTTTGAATTAACCACATTTTGCTTTTGTCTAAGGTCAGAAGTCCCTTCTTAAAGAGCCTTAGCCAACGAGACAATTGCATGGAGTGTGAGTTTTCTAAAAATAAAGATTCTGTGTTAATTTCTATTGTGTTAACATTGCATTGCTGCAGTTCACTTAATAACTGAAGGTTTCTTCTAAGTTTTTCTGTGGGCCTAATTATTTGTTCACTTCTTAGTTTTAGTTTTTATTTTTCTTCTTTGCTTGAATTGTTCAGAAATTTCTAAAGAATAACATATGACAGGGTAATATCAAAAATATCTTTGTTAGGATCTTAACTTTGGTCTCACAGGTGAGACTCCAGTGGCTATGTGGCTATTCTGTGACCTTAGCTATTTTTCCTACTGTTGTAATGTTAATCAAAGACGTGAAGGGGGGTGGGCACCATTAGGTGTTGGTCTTAGTAATAGTAGAACTTTTAGGGTAGATGGACTAAACCCTGCCCCTGAGCTCTTGGGAGCTCTTCCTGGTAGAAAACTTTAGGGCAATTTTTTTTTTAATTGGATTCTGTGAGACAGTCCAATGTTCCATATGAAAATAGTTTTCTGTTTATTGTTTATTTTGCTTAAGTCAATCCAAGTGAGACTGTGTTCTTTCAAAAATTCTAGTACCAACATAGTACCAAAACATTGACAATGGCCATCCAAAACGTGAGTGCTGATATTGCCATTCATCATTTCACAACATCAGACAGACTGTCTTATGTGAGAAGATAAACATATTGCTTTTGAGGGCTTTGTCTGAATAGAGCCTTCGTATCAACTTCCCAAACTATCAAGCTATATTATTTTAAATAATACTATTTTCTTACCAACTTCCCAAACTATCAAGCTATTTTAAGTAATATAGTCTTGAGGCAACAACACAAATTTTAACAAAAATATTACAAGTGGCATATGTAAATTCTAGTAACAGTTAACGACATTCCTTGTTATTGTGGTGACATTGTTCCTCTATGTGACTGTAGGAAATTGGCTAAAATTGTGTGACAGCTGCTAGTGAACTCATTTAGACTGACAATATGCTTAAGTAGCTGTCTCTTCCAGTATAGAGAAAAATAGCTGGAAAAACAATCTTTTTCCTTTTAAATCTGAGAACTTGGTGACTTTGTGTGTGTCTTAGCTTCATGTTTAAAAATTATATTCAAACAAGGTAACTGTATGTCAGTTTTCCCTGTTACTTATTTACAAGAATAAGAAAAACCAAACCTTAGTCTCCTAAGGAACTGGGGGATACAACAGTCTTATAAATGAAAATGACAGGTTGAGAGGAATAAGGCTTGTGACTAGTGAATTCTGGGAACATAAATTATTTTTAAGACCCCCTAATAGATTCAGGATGACAAAATTGAGATCCTAGGAAAAGAAAAGCAAAACCTGTTTCTGGTCCAGGGATTTGTTATGCAGTTTCCTCAAAGAGTCCTGTTATCCTTTATTATCAGGCAACGTCTACATTTTTGCTTTTTCCAAGAGCTTAATAAGATCATATTGAATGTTGCATGAAGCAAGGCTTCTTTATATAAATATTTCCTTAAAGAGTGCCATGACTTTCTTTGTATTAAATTGTACTATCAAGAAAATGGAATCAAGTACTGTTCACTTTAATTTTATGTCCCTTTCTCATAGGACAACCACTGGTGGCTCCCTTTATCATGAGGAAGTGCTCTTAGAGGTAAGGAACCACTTCTGACTTGTCTTATTAATGTTTATTTGTGTGTATTTGCCAATGAACATTTTTTAATGGAGGAATAAAAATTAGGAATTATTTATTTGATTGAGGGATGGAACTATTGTTGGCAAGGTACCAGGAGGGGAGACACATCAAAGTGAATAAACGCTCACGGACGCCTCTCCTACCTAGGTTTTAAACACTTCAAAGAAAACCATGAGACTATGTCCCATGCTTTGGGAGTAAAACTATCAGTGTTACAAAAAAATAAGAGAAGCAATTTTAGGGTGGCGCCTGTGGCTCAAAAGGGTAGGTAGGGCGCCGGCCCCATATGCTGGAGGTGGTGGGTTCAAACCCAGCCCTGGCCAAAAACTGCAGAAAAAATAAAAAAGCAATTTTATAATGGCAAGTTGGTTAAAAGAAAAAAATACGGAAGAAAGAAGAGGAGTGGATCTAGATTCTTTAAGTTTCCAATTTTTGAAGTTACTTCCTAAAGGGGATGAGCCACAGCCACTTATTTCAACAACTCAAGACAAATACAAACATTTTACAAGTTGATGACTCTATACTGTTGAGCTGAATATCCTTCATATCCAGATGATTTTTAATGAGTCTAATGGCTTCTTTGGAAGGACTTAAGCAAGAGGAATATTATATAATGAAAGAAAAGGATAATTCTTAGGGAAAACTGCTGGGGATAATGTGAAGAAGACAAAAGTGGTGATAATTCCTGTTTATATAGTCTTTGGAAACTATCCTTGGCATGTCTTGAGGATTCTAGCTACTAATGTGAGACCTGAATATTGAAAGATGATAGAAGAATATGCCTATAAAGGTTTAATTTTCAAAGTTTGGACAAAAAGAAGACAACTAAAAGGAAGTACTGTAACCATTACTATAACCATGTGTTAATGTTTTCTAAGAAATAACTTAGGAAAATAAAATAGCTGTTTAAATTTATTAAGAACCATACAGAAAAAGGTAAATGTGGACACTAGCACAATAGAGATGGCGTCAGCAGAGTAGCACAGCAATGACAGAACACAGCTAGTTTTACATAAGTTGAACTTCTGCTTTAAATGATGCCAAGAATCCAAAAAGGAAAATGATCTAGTAGGAATGTGTGTAAGTAAGCTATTGGTAGGAAACTTTATATGTAAAAAAAATATATACACACATCTATCTATCTACCTACCTACCTATAGAAAACAATTGCATCCTTACCACCTTAGATGACAGCAGTAAAAGGATAACTTGATTACATGATGAAATGTTTTTTTTCAGAAGTACCTTCTTAAGCTTTAGTTTTCTAGCTGAACCTGTTGTGAAGGAGACCTGACATCTCAGGCATAATATAATACCACTTAGAGATGCCCGAGCAAAGAAGTTGTACCTTTCCTTTGAGATAAGTAGTGCATAGCATCATAGCCTCATCATTTCTCTACTACTCTCATTATCCTTTATTTACTCTGTAAATGTTAATAACCATATGAATAAAAATATAATTAAATGATAACACTTTGAACTTTAGCTATGCAATGTTTGAAAATATTCTATATTAAAAATGTAATGTCATTGACAGCAATTTACTGGCTATTTTCTAGACAGATCATTCATTGAGAAAGATAAAAAGGAGAACTACATAATTTCCCCAAGAGGTGTTTATAATCGTTAGGTAACATCAAAATTGGCAATTATGTCAATTCAAAACCTTGATTTTTATTCAGAGGAACCAAATTAAATCTTCATTGATACAGGAGAAGGGTTATAGTTTAATTTTATACATTTTTTTCAAATTCAATTTAGTATCACATAAATGTACTTTTCCATATTAACTTTCTCATACAGAGCACGACTTTCACTTTGAAGGAAACAGAAGTAGTTCAGTGAACAAATTCATGAGCTTTTTATATCTGGCTTCAATTAGGGGGAAAATAAATCTAGAAGTGCTGACTTGGTTGATTCAATTCTCCCATCTATAGAAAATTAGGGATGGATTATTTGAAAATAAAAACTACTGATCGAAAATAATTTTGAAAACACTGTTGCTAAAGACAAGGCCATCCATGTGCAGGATTAAAGGTAGAAAGAGCTTGAATCCACCTCCAATTTCTCAGGGAAGCATAATAGAAAGTTTGTTCATAATATTTTTGAGTAGATCTTTAAAGATTTAAACATGATACATAATCTAAAATAAAATAGTTTCAATCTTATGCTTAACTTCTGGTTTGTATGATTTACCATGTACGTAAGGCATGCTGGTCAGGGATTAAAGATAGGCTCCTCAGAAAAGGAAGAAAAAATAGAAGTACCTTTATTTGAAGCTTTTGCTTATTTCTGTGGGGGAATATTCACACCACACCACGGATGATGCACCCCGCTAATAAAACTCCTAGTGTTTTAACAAGCAACTCTTT
Organism: Galagoides demidoff; assembly: GCA_963574575.1. Lineage (NCBI taxonomy): Eukaryota > Metazoa > Chordata > Mammalia > Primates > Galagidae > Galagoides > Galagoides demidoff. The sequence continues at coordinate 13,814 of CAUYQV010127879.1, forward strand.
CAAGCGGGTACTGTCTATTAATGTTAGTATGTCATTCTATGTACACTCATTTTAAAGGAAAACATGTCCATTTGAGAATTTTCCAAGAAACTCCAAAGTATTAAGAACAGTTTTGGGGTCCAGGATGCATAGAACTGGAAAGGGTGTCCCTTGAACTATTACAGCAACAACAGAAAAGTAAGATAAACATCAGATTACTCACTTTTTTCAAATCCTCTAAAGCCCAGGTTGCAGAGCAACCAGCTGGACCACAATCCAAGGAAAGACAGAGGTCTGCAGGAAAGGAGGGTAAGTTAGCACTCTCTTTTTTATTTTTTATTATTATTAAAGCACCACATTATTAAAGGAGGGCAAGTTAGCACTCTCTTTTTTATTTTTTATTATTATTAAGTCGTAGCTGAAGTTAGCACTCTCTTACTTGTGTAAGAGTGTAAAGAGTGTTCCTTGAATAAGTGATGAATGGTTAGCGGCTGAGTGTGGGATGAAGAGTGTAAAGTCTGATGACCACTGAAATGGGGGGAATCTGCATACTCTGGAAGCATTTTCCTTGATGAACTCCACTAAAAACTCATAGAAAAGAATGGAAAGAACTCCACTAAGAACTCATAGAAAAGAATGGGAAGATTCCTAAACAAATGCCAGCTGTGGCACAGACAAAGGGACAAAGCACTGGTGTGGGAGGGTCAAAAGACTTCATCAGAGACTTCTGCCCCACCTACTCTATGAAATAAATGCATTAAACATTGGGGGAAGGAAATAATACTGCCACCTTTATGGAAGTGATATAAATTCCTTGCCACTGGAAGAAGGAAACAGAAGGAGAAAAAGATTACCCCTGGTGGGGAAGCAGGAATGTGCACCGGGCACACCAATACATGGAAGGCAGCGTTCTCAAGACCCAGGTCCGGCACACCTGCCACCTGCTAGGATGAGCCTTAGGCAGTCAACAGACAGTATTTTCATCTGAGAACAAAGTGGGGAAAGAGTAAACGATCCAAAGCTATTTTCTTGTTGGGATATCAAAGACAAACAGCAGTAAATTTGATGTGGGAAAAAAATCTAAATTCTAAATGTAATTAGAGAAAATTTGATAAAACAAGAAAATGATGATGGGGAAGTATGCGATAAACAGAATGTAAATCATATTACGTATTTCTTCCTAAATGAGATTTAATGGTTTGGATCTTTCAAGGAATTTTGTCCTGTAATCTAAGCCATCATATTAGTTGTCATAAAATTTGGGTAAAATTTCATTAGTATCTCTATCATCTCTTTAATGTCTATAAAGTAGTATGCATTTTATTTCCTTCTCTAATCCTATAACCCTGGTTACAACTGTGTTACAAACTTGAATGCGAGAGGGAAGAACACACACGCTCATTCCATACCTTTGGTGAAGTTCATGAACAGACCCGGGGACTCCTACCTCTGTGTCTCCCTTTTCTCCAGAGCTTCTTCAGTCCCTTTTGAGCTGCTCTGCAACCTATAACTTCATCATCTGGAGCCTCAAGCCCATAATATTATGGATTTCTGTTTAAACATCAGCTATCTTCATCCTGTGGACTAGACAAAAAAAACCTGCATAAGCACAAGTCTTATCAAATAGAGTTTTTATCTATTTTAATCTGCAGTTCCAGGCTGTTTGGGGTCACTCAGCAGTGCTTTACATAGTCAAATAGTCGTTTGTACATATTTTGAATAGACTTTATAATTGTTACCTATGCGATTGGTATGCATTCATTACCAAAATAGAAACTTCATGTATTACTTTTAAAATCTGGACAATATCACATGAAAAGAGGAAAATGTAAAGTTACATTTCTATTATACATTATGATACTTAGTTCTTAAAGTAATTCATGAGTTCAACTCCTTAAAGTTAACACTTGGAAAGTTTTCAATTCATGAATGTGATAATTAATACATATATTTTAATAGTGTGAAAAGAAGAAAATTAATTCAGATGCGGCAATATCTTTCTCCCTTTAACGGCATGGTTGGCTCCGAAAGGCAAGCAAAGGCCATAAAATGAATCCAAATACAATATAGGCTACACGTCATTACGTCTTGCCACAAATACTGGGGTTTTGCATATATAAAGTTATATGTTATTCTTCATGAGGAAAATAAATGTCAACCATAAGAGAAAGATGACCTCCCCTGCATTAGCTGAAAGTGTAACCTGAAAATGAATATGGTTAAGGCTTTTTTCATTTTTCTCACAAACTAAACTTTACATAGAGATAGATGTTTCCTAAGTGACTACAATTTCCATGCACTGAATTATGACTCATTTATTTCAGTTGCTAATAATAAATGGCTCCTCTGAGAGTTTTCTTTTCTTACTACTTAGATAGCAAGCCAAAGGGTTATTGACAACAGTTTTCTCCAGTGGGATGTCAAAAGGGAAATCTCCACACCCAGCAAGAACTCAGCGGCACTCTGATTAGTACCCATTTGCAAATCACATATGACAATTCTGCATTAGCTTTCAGAAGCCTGTAATTTAAATTTTTAAAAATGTTTTGTAGGAGAACATGATCTTGGTGAAATAAGGGTCTGATAATAAGTGCAGAAATTTTGAGATCGTATGAGGATCGATGGAAATTTTTTAAATACTCCTTTTCGCCTAGAATTTGCAGTCCAGTTATTTGCATGCCTTGCCCTTTGTAAATATCTCAATTGCTCACAGTGACTGACCAGAGTAAATACTTCATCTTAAACATTTCAAGAAAGCCAAATTATTTCTATAGGTTTTTATGTATGTAAATTCTATATGTCTATGTTTGGAAAGTATTACACATTTTCAATCAACAGGCAAACTAAGTGACTTTTAAAGCATAATCCTGTCATCTCTGCGTCAAGTTCTATTATCTACAGAGATAACATCATACTTCACAAATTATCACTCTGAATAACAAATGTTTCACATAGCCTAATTTAACTGTAAAACAGTAATAGTGCAATTAATTCCAACATCATTATAAATCTGTTCTATTTTTCACAAAGGTGAATAAATAAAAATTCACGTCTTAGTTATATTAATTGTAGCAAATTATTTTTTCCATCTGAATATCTTGTTCTTCTTTTAATCAAGCAAAATCCTAATTATCATCTGATTCTTTTTAAAGGAACAATGCCTTGGCAAAAATAAAATTCCAAATTGTAATAAAAAGTCCAGTATTGTGCTTAGGTTGTACTAAGGGCTTTAAGAAGTACTAGATGAATGTTCTAGATAGATATTACCTTCCAAATGAGATGTTTCGTTCCAAACAGGCTTGGATTTTAATATCAGTAATATTTGTTTGCTAGTAGTTTAACATAAGCAATATTGCTTATTTCCTCTTAGTCTAGATTTCATAATCTGTGAAAAGGAATATTAGTGCATAATGTTATTCTATCATTTAAACAAGTTAGATAATAACCTGGAACTGTGCGTGGTGTTTGGAAAATATGCTTTCCTTTATTTTGTTTGTTTTTATGGAGAATAAGTCATTATGCAAAGAGCCAGAGGAAGACCAATTTCACACTGGGTAAAAGGGCAGAAAATGCAAAGATCCTGAAATATTTGTTTTAGGAAAAAAAGGAAAACCTAACTGAAAATAGAAAGTGGGGAAAGTAGACTATCCAGTGAGATAGGAGGGCATTTTTCAGACTCTGTGGAACTTTATATGCTGTACAGTCTATGGAATAATCTCTTTTTACAATTTTATCCAAATTGTAGTTGTAAGTCATTGGACGCTTTATTTTATTTTATTTTATTTTTTAAGAGACAGAGTCTCACTTTGTTGCCCTCGGTAGAGTGCGGTGGCATCCCAGCTCACACCAACCTCCAGCTCTTGGGCTGAGGCGATTGTCTTGTCAGCCTCCCGAGTAGCTGGGACTATGGGTACCCGCCACAATGCCCGGCTATTTTTTTGTTGCAGTTTGGCTAAGGCCAGGTTCAAACCCGCTACCCTCGGTATATGGGGCTGGCACCCTACTCACTGAGCCACAGCGCACCCCTTTTAAGTACTTATGTAAGTGCTGGTGGGTGTGGGTGGGTAGCCGGAGAGCTGGTGTATTCGGGTGTACACTTTCAAATGATACTCTGACCTCTGTATACAACCAGCGAAGAATGAAGGGTGAAAAAGAGCAGAGGAAGCGGAGAGGATGCGGTTTCAGTAGTCAGCTGGCAGTGGTGGTAGCTTGGGTTGGAGTTAAAATGTAGATGGTAAGAAGTGAACAGATTCTGGATATAGTTGAGTGATAAGATTGGTAAGACATTGATGGATGGAAGAATGTTGAGAAATAGACGCCAGTGATCACTCTCAGTCTCGGTATGGCAGGGCACATACCAAGGTAAGCAATACTCAAAGAACAGAGCGGCTGTGGGACTGGAATCGGGGAACTCTGATATAGATATATCGACTTTGAGGTGTTTGTATATATCCAAAAGGGCGTAAGACACATTTATAAAACATATAACTTTAAAGCTCAAAGAAACAATTGAGATGAAAATGTATTCTTATTCAACATTTTAGAAAATTGTTTAAATTTATGGAGTTAGAAATTTAAAGTGTTTAAATTTATCTCTTCAGATAGAGAGAAAGGCCAAAACCTTTGTGGGAAATTCTAAAAGTTAGATAGTGAGCACAAAAGGCACACATAGAGCAAGAGAAATAACTTCTGAGATAGGTGAATTAAAAAATATATAGTGTTTTTAAAACTATGAGAAAAATGTCTTAAGAAGGAGGGAATGATTAGCTATGTCAAATGTAAATACAAGATCATTTGGACAGAAGATTACTATTTGGATGTGTCCTGAAGAGGGGCCTTTTTGATCTTGAAAAGAGTTACTTGGTTTTTTGTATTTATCTATTGGTATTTCAAATATTAAGAGTATAAAAATGTTTTTGTTACATGTATACACTGTATAATACTGAAGTCAAGTTTTTTTTATTTTTTAGACAGAGTCTTACGATGTAGCCCTTGATAGAGTGTTGTGTTGTCACAGTTCACAGCAACTTCAAACTCTTGGACTTAAGCAATTCTCTTGCCTCAGGTTCCCAAGTAGCTGGGACTACAGGTGCCCGCCACAGCGCCTGGCTATTTTTGTTACAGTTGTTGTTGTTTTAACTGGCTCCGGCTAGGTTTGAACCTGCCAGCCTCCGTGTATGTGGCTGGTGCTATAACCCCTGTGCTTTGGGCTCCGAGCCAGAAGTCAGGTTTTTTAGTGGCCCACACCTGGATAGTGTTCATTGTACTGGACTGTTTTTCAAAATGATACCAGAGGTTGAAATAATATACTTATGAGTATCATGTTCCTAATTAAAAACCATGTAAGTATCACAAATAAGCTGTTTAGAGGACTATGTTACACTTCATCATATCTTTAAAAATTCATACTGTTAATAGTTTAGACAGACAATTAATTTTTTACATCCAAAAAGATCTTTGGTATGGATAATGTATAAAGAAGCTGCATATTTTGATACATAATCAATTTATCAGTTTGACTCACAGAAAAGTGATTTTTCTTTAAAATTTTTTGATTTTAATACAAACTACATTTTATTCACCTGTGTTACAGAATAGCATAAAGGTGCTTCACATATGTACACACATCCACACACCCACACACACACACACGCACAGAGGAACTTTGAGAGTAGAGGAAGAGGGTATGTATTTCTTAACATGGCCGTATCTGGTTTAGACTAGGCACTTTTTATTACAGATCTCTCTCTCTGAAATTGTTCTTGTCTTCGATAGTGTCTGAAAACTATTACCTTAAAAAATAAAATTCAAAAATCTCAGATGTTAAGATTCACTTAAAAGATCTCTAAATTTCCCTAAACCTACATGGTAATAACTACAAAGAATAGTTATGTTAAAAGACATTTTCTTAGAACATAGAAAACTTTTTACTGATTCACATTTATTCCTTAAAGGCCAAGATTTTATCTGCAAAACAAGGCTTTTAGAGAAAGAAGAATGGTGCAAGATGGTAAAATAAGATCTCTCAGAGATCACCCCATTGAAGAAACAACTATTTTAACTCTATGTATAAAAAAAAATACTTTCACAAAAGCTAAGGAAACCAGAGAAGAGATGACAGTACCTGATTGCCTCATAGTAATAAGAAAAGACGCATGTGAGAGTGTAGGAAGGGCAGTTTTACCTTACACACAGCACCCTTCTTGAACCACAAGCAACTCTTGACAGTACTTGGGTTAAAAAGAGGGCCATACACAGAGGACTTTGCCTTGAACCCCAAACTAGGCCCATCACAGTAAAACTCAGTAGCATGCTGACCCCCATAGCCCCTGACTCTGGACCAATACCCACCCAGAGGCATGCCCTGGCACCAGGCAGAAACCCACAGCTCCCATAAGGCAGACTTTTCCTGCAATCTGCATGACTGCCAGACAATAGTAGCCTTAGGCTCTGGACAAGTCTCAGCAACAGGCAGACCTTGGCATCTAGGAATCTGCAGGTATGCACTGGGCCAACCCAGTGACCATGTGATTCCAACCCTATGCCACAACAGACATGGGAGTCCCAGGTTTAGGGTGCCTTAGCACTGCAATAAGCAAGCATTCCTGGGCACATGGACCATGACAGATGGCTTGCCCAGAATCTCCTGACAGGTTTACTATTGAAGAACATTCTCCAGATAAAACCAACTCCACAGAAACTAGAGTAAGTACCTACTTCTTTTTGTTTGTCTTTGTGACAAAAACTCACAGTGTTTTCCTGGCTAGAGTTCAGTGACGTCATCACAGTTCACTGCATTGTCAAACTCCTGGGCTCAAGCAGACGTCTTGCCTCAGCCTCATAAGTAGGTAGAACTACAGGTGCATACCACTGTTCCTGGCTAAAAAACAAAACAAACAGACAAACGACACTTTTTTTTCTTGTAGAGATAAAATACAACTATGTTGCTCAGCCTGGCCTCAAACTTCTGGTCTTAAGCAATCCTGCCACTTTGGCTTCAAAAAAATGCTAGGATTATAGGTGTGAGCCCCTACACTCAGCAATAGCTACTTCCTCCAATACAGTTATCAATAGATAGCTACAAGATTCAAGAACAATGAAGGAAAGATGGCATCGCTAAAAACAAAGTACCTATAATCACCTCTAGAGAGATAGATATGTATTAACAGACTAACAAAAAAGTCAAAATAACATTTTAAAAGAAGCTATGGAAACTTCAATAATATACAGAAAAACAATTTTTTTTTAATGAGGAAAAGAATAAAGGAAAACAAGAAACTTAGAAAAATTGAAATTAAAAGTTTAAAAAAACAGAAATCCTGGATCTGGAAAAGAAAATGAATACAATGAAAAATTCAATAGAAAGTATTAAAAGCAGAATTGATCAAATAGATTAAAGAACCTTTGCAGCCAAAGGTTCTTTGGAAAAAATACAGTTAAAAGAAAAAAAAATCTGATTAATAGGCATGAAATATATAGAACTTAAGAAATGGCACCAAAAGAGAATTTTTTCAGTTATTAAACTCAATAGAGAGAAGATAAAGGGGCAGAAACTTTACTTAAAAAAATTACAGCAGAAATTTTTTCTAACCTAAGAAACATAAAAATATTAAGGTAAAGGAAGGTTAAAAGCGTCCAATCAAGTTATATATAAAGAAAACAACCTAAAGACAATACATTCAAACTGCAAAAACAAAATAAGGAGAGAATCCTGAAAGGAGTAAAAGCAGCAAATAACTTATAAGGATTTTATTTATTTATTTATTTACTTTTGAGACAGAGTCTCATTGTGTAGCCCTGGGTACAGTGCCATGGTGCCATAGCTCACAACAACTTCAGACTGTTGGGCTCAAGTGATCACTTTGCCTCAGCCTCCCAAGTAGCTGGAACCACAGGCACCCACCACAACACTGGCTAGTGTTTCCATTTTTAGTATAGATGTGATCTCACTCCTGCTCAGACTGGTTTTGAACTCTTAAGCTCAAGTGATCCCCCAGCCTCAGCTTCCCAGAGTGCTAGGATTAGAGGCCTCAGCCACCAGGCCTGACCTATATAAGGAGCTTTAATACATTTAGAAGCAGATTTCTCAGCAAAAATCTGAGAGTGGAATGATATATTCAAAGAGCTGAAGGAAAGAAACAATCCTGCCAATGAAGACCTTCCCAAACAAAAATTGAGGGAATTCATTGCCATCAGACCTGTCTTACAAAAAATGGACATTCTTCAAGCAAAAAGGAAAGATCATGAATGATTAACACAAAGGTTCTAAAAGTGCAAGACTCGCTTACAAAAGTACACAGTAAAATTCATAGCACTCTAATAGTGTAACAATAGTTTGTAAATAATGTTTATTTGCAATGGTTAGTATAGAGTCTAAAAGACAAAACTTTCAAAATACTCATAACTAAAATATTTGTTAAGAGATATACAGTATAAAAAGATGGAGGTGGGGGCAGGGTAAATTCACACCAAATGGGTGCAATCCACACATTCTGGGTGAAGGGCGCACTTAAGACATCAATTTAAAATGTACAAATGCAAATTATGTAACCAAAATGTGTGTATCCCTATAATACTGTAAAATAAAAAATAATTTTTAAAAATATGAAAATGAAATAAAAAATTCAAAATGTAAAGAGATGTAAAAGTGTAGAATTTATTCCTTGTAATTAAAGTTAAGTTATTATTAGCTTAAAATAATTGGTTACAACTATAAGACACCTTTGTAAGATTCATGGTAACCAAAAAGCAAAAACCTATATAAACCTATAAAAAACCAGATAAAAAATAAAAAGTAAGGAATCAAAACATGCTACTGTGTACAGTATGGTAAAGGAAATTACTTACCATAAAGGAAGATAGTAAGAGAGGTATGCGGGAATAATGGATCTACAAAACAGCAAGTGAATAATAACCAAAATGGCAGTAGTAAATTCTTACCTACAAATAATAACCTCAAGTGACAATGGATTAAATTTTTCAATCAAAATATATAGAGTGGCTGAATGGATCCACAGAAAAGGACCAATTAATTATGTCCTTCTTATAGGAGATCACTTTATCTAGAATATGCATAAATATTGAAGATATGAAAAAAATACTCCATGGAAATAGAAACAAAAAGAGACCAGGAGCAGATATATCAAACTAGGCTTTAAAGCTAAAACCTAGAAATAAACAAAGTCATTGTATTATGATAAAAGGGTCAATTCAGCAAGAGGATATAAAAATTATAAATATATATGCACCCAACCTTGAAGCACCTAGAACATAAACCAAATATTAATAGAATAGAATGGACATGATAAACATCCCACTTTCAGCAACAGATGGATGTCCAGGCAGAAAATGAATGAGGAAATATTGAAATTAAACTTTAATCGAGACCAAAAGGACCTAATAGGCATATACAGAATATTTCATCTAATAGCTGCATAATAAAAATTCTCCTCAACTGCACTTGGAACATTGTCCAAGAAAGATTATGTTAGGCCACTAGCCTTCAAAACAATTCCTAGAATATGGAAAAATGTTGAAATCATATTAAGTATCTTTTTCCAACTGCAAGAGTTTTAAACTAGAATTCAATGGAAGAGGAATTCAAAAAAGATTCATGAACACGTGGAAATTAGCATGTGCTTAAATCACCAATGGGTCAAAGAAGAATTTAGAAGGGAAATGTAAAAATATCTTCGGAAAAATGAAAATAGAAACACAACATACCAAAAACCATGTAACACAGCAAAGGAAGCACTGAGAGAACTGTTTATAGTAATAAATACTTACATCAAAATAGTAAAAATAGTAGGAGAAAGACATCAAACAACCTAACATCACATTTTAGGATATTGATGAGATTACAATTAAAAATGTAGGTTTGAAAATTATCAACCTTTAATTGCCCTTCATACATTCCTGACTAACCTACTATGATTAACCTTCCCAACCTACTATGAACAATGTGATGAAAATGTCAAGATTTATTTTTTCACAAATATATTCATCAATTCAGTATTTACTAAAAAGGATGGAAGAAAACAAACTGGTAAGATATTATTATAAGATTTTTTAAAAGTTTATAGCAATAAGATTAAATAAGAAATAACTTAAATTAATATTAAAAAGTAATCTTGACTTGAAAAGATATTTTAGTTTGCATGTGTTTCTGTTCCCCATGGGGTTCAAAAGATGATACCACAAGCTACAGCATTTTGATTTTGGGGTAAGTAGCGGAAATGGAAGTTCATTCTTACCTTCTGCTTGTTTTTCACCCATGAAGTAAGTCATAAAAATTGGTCCACCCTGTGCCTATGCATAAGGTACATTCTGATCTCTGAAGACATAGGGACACAGATGAGAAGACTCTGAAGCAACAGGCCTTGCTAAGTTCTCCCCAGCTTGTTACTATACCCTTTGGTTCTCCAATTATACCTTTGCATTACTATCCATAAAAATATGCCAGTTTCCATATTCTTTTTTCTTTTTTCAGTTTTTGGCCGGGGCTGGGTTTGAACCCACCACCTCCAGCATATGGGGCCCGTGCCCTACTCCTTTGAGCCACAGGCACCACTCAGTTTCCATATTCTTATGTGTCTTCATTTCTAAAGGCTCCCATTTCTCCTAAAACTTGTATCAAATAAATCTGCTTTTCTCTTGGTAATTGGTAAGGTTTCAGCCATTAAATCTTTTCTCTCGGCTCGGCGCCTGTGGCTCAATCGGCTAAAGGCGCCAGCCGCGTACACCTAAGGTGGCGGGTTCGAATCCCCAGCCCGGGCCCACCAAAGCAACAATGATGGCTGCAACCAAAAAATGGCCGGGCATTGTGGCGGTCGCCTGTGGTCCCAGCTACTTGGGAGGCTGAGGCAGGAGACTCGCTTGAGCCCGGGAGTTGGAGGTTGCTGTGAGCTGTGATGCCATGGCACTCTACCCAGGGGGATAGCTTGAGGCTCCGTCTCAGGGAAAAGGGAAAAA
>CAUYQV010127882.1:0-30088 GCA_963574575.1 Galagoides demidoff
TTTGGTCAGGTTAGTTGTGGGCCTAACATGACCAAGGCTTTGGCTGGAATAGCATTTCTAGACTGCATTAAGGAATTAAGGTTGACTTCATAAGGCCAATAAAAAAGCCCTTTGGAAAACTGGCCAGATACCCATCAGTAACCTTTCCTGATCTGTGGTAAGTGACAAAGGTTGCTTGCTGAACAGGTCTGAGAATGGAGTAAACTTTCCTGATCTGTGGTGTGTGATGAAGGTCACTTGCTGACAGGTCCGGGAATGGAAATGTGCTAAGGGACCTCAAGAGAAGAGGAATTTACCCAATGCATAGAGGTATCTAATGGCACAGATGAAACCTGGGCTCATGAAAGGCTTTTGAGAAGTCCAGCCTGAAAATTCCTTATAAAAGCCTCCAGCAAAAACCCCCTGACTTAAGGCCTACATGGGAGCAGAGGTTTGCATACAAATTCCTGTGTGCCCAAGAAGTTTCTTTATGCCTTGCTTAAAGATTCGAAGTAACAGCCTCCAAATGGCAAGGCCAGCAAGGGCAGGTATTCAATCTACCTTGTTCCTCCATAGCCACAGGCATCATCAGATAAGAACAAAGAAGTAATGGCTAACAGCATGTTCTCCATTAAGTTATGTTAAATTGGGTTATGTTGATAGGGTTATGTCAAAAGGTGTATGTTGAGTGGATTATTGGAAGCTAATCACGAAGTAGTCACATGATGTTTAAATGGATCAATGAGGTCATTGCTATATTGTGCTCATGTACAAAATTCCCTATATAAACAAATGGCAAATAAAGAAGCTTGCCATTTTGCCTGAGCGAGCAGATGGTCACCTTTATTTAAAACACAATTTCAATAAGCGTGCTTATTCTCTGCGACATCACTTTTCCTTGTGACCCTTACAGCAACACAACCATAGGTGTGGTCCCAGCAATTACCCTCTCTCCATCCATCTTCCAAACTTTACTTCTTGAACTGTATCTCTGGTGGGAAAACCACACCTGTCTCCCTCAAGGGAATGCCAGGAATATTGCTTTGGTGGGAGAATTGGTCCTTCCCTTTCCTTTCAAAATGAAATGGTCAATGAGAATATACACAGGTCTCATTATTAGGAGAGAGCCAGGAAAAAAGCTATCTAGTAACAGTGGAAAGGGGCTTGGATTCTTTCTGGAGGCAGGTCTTTGAGAAAGGGAATAATGGAGCAGCTTGGTGACCTCAGTCCTCTTTGTGTTTCAGCCACCACTGGGCCAGCTCCTGGCACAAGTGCTGCCCCTGGCATTTCCAGGACAGGTGAGTCCACAGGTTGGCTGGAGAGACTTCAGGGTGCTTCCTTAATCAGAAGTTTTCTCAGGTCCCATTTTATCCATGAGTAATACATTTTTATTGCCTTTTAATATTTTCCAAATGTATTTTTTCCATTTTTCTCTCTAAGAGGCTACAACTTCCCTTGGAGGACAGGGAACAAGAAGAGGTGGGACAGGCCCAGGTGAGCCTACAGGGGCATCACAGTCACTTTCTAATAATACCCAGTAAAGGTGTTGGCTTGAAGTGTGTCTGTGCCACTGTGTTCTCTCATATTAAATCTTACCATGGCTCACTAATGAAAATGCAGACACTGAAATCTCCTTTTCATTTTCTGAGCTCTGAGGAGACTCTCCTCCCACCCCCCAAAGCACTGGAGATGGACCGGCAGTTACACAGGTGATCTAGACAGAGCGCTGCTGTCTCCCTGCACACAATGAGGCCCAAGAAGTAAAAATGGGCCTTTATAGATTTACTGTTGGAAAGATATTATGAGAGCACCATACAGATTACCTTTGGGGATTAAATGCCAGTTTACTGACTTACAATAAATGCACAGATGTTCCCTTTCTTGCTATCATTTCCCACTCCCTGGTGACCATGCATTGACCATGACGACCTATCTCTTTTCCTATAGCTACCACTGGGCAAGTCTCTGGGAAGACTCTGGAACCTGGGAAGGACAACACAGGTGAGTGGAAAGCACACCTGGGATGCCACATACAGGTCTCCTATGAGAGATCCCTCCGGGAGGGGGCTTAACTTCCCCCAAACTCACCTCTGCTTTCTCTTCCTTTCAGAGAGCCCAAGTTCCACAGGAGGCAGTGGGACCCCTGGATCCGAAGCCCCAGGAGGTGAGCTTTGTCAGCTGGAGGTTGGGGATTCTCATTCTCTTTTTGTTTGTTTTTCTTTTATTGTTTTTTAATGTGGAAATGAACCAATAAATAAGAATTAGGACCAAGGAAAGAGCATTACTTCTTGCCCATAAACAAGGCATGTCTGTCTGCCCATCCTGGGTAGTTCTCCTAAAAAATTTCAGAGCTGCTGATCGACATTGGACATTTCTTGGTGTCATGTGGGACAGTGTTTGTTCTCTAGATGCCTAGTATTGGTCCACAACCCTGCCTCAGCCTCCCCCATCCCCCCATTTTTGCATCTCTGCTCATGATGATTCTCCTAAGTTCTGCCCTAAATTCTATCACCTAACAACTCCCTAACAGACTTGTTACGCTGCTTATTTATTTGTCTTTCCACTCCCACACATGCAAATCTCACCAGGCAGAGAATTTTGCATGCTCTTCTCACTGCCAAAAGAATGTCATACGCAGAGGAAATGCTTCAAACTGTAGATGAGGGACAGCCATGTTCTTATCCAAAGCATCACTCTAGTTTCTTCAATAGCTACGACAATGGTTTCACTTGGTGTTGTCATCAATTCTTGGGGTCTCAGCCAAATTAGAATACACTCCTTAAAATCACCAGCAGAAGCTACAAGTTTCTGCCATGTTTGACATTTTCCTCTGTCCTGGAACAGCAGGGAGCCAACTCATTGCACATGAAGTAGATAACAGGAAAGGGAAATTAAGCTTCCTTCTCTTTTCTAAGAGGCTACAGTGGAAGGAATAGTCAATAGCAAAACCTTAGTAAGTTGGGGAAAAAGAAAAACAACTTATGTTCATTGTATTGGGAAACAGAAGTTCACAGGGGACACCACCTAAGGCTCTTTGCCATGGCTCAGCATGACTCTGTCTCCAGTATTATTTGTCCTATTAACCCCTTTCCTTTTTTCATTTTAGGTATTCCTGGTGAATTCTATGGAACCACCGTTATATCTGGAGTTTCCCACACAGGTAGTTAAATTAGAAAGAGCTCCTCATCTTGAACGCACAATACCTTTGTACATCTGTAGTAATGGAAGAGCCCCTGATTACTTTCTACCAGTCCTTCAAATTCTCCAGACCTCATGGTACTCCCCACTTTCATCAGAGGCCATGGAGTCCACAGAGGGCAGGGGCAGTACCTTACTTAGTTGAATCCAGAACAGATGAGGATGGGCAGCCTCTGATTTGCTTCTTGCCACAAATAAGGACTCTCATTACCAGGCCTTGTTTGCAAGTGGGGTTTCCTGCAGAATAATGGAAATATTTTATCTTTTAGGCTAGATATTTTCCTAAAACTTAATTGATCAGTATCCCCTTGTGAAACGGGATGTTTCTTGTATTTGTTTTGATAAATTTCTCCCGGGAGGCAGCATACAGACATTTCCAAGGCATTAGGAGGAGCCCAAAAGCAACTTGGATCAGGGGAGTACAGACAATCTATGTGACCTTGCAAACATGCCTCTATAAACAATTTTATGTCCCCAAAGTAAGACAAAAGAAGTGTAGTATTTTCTTGATGTCTTGAAATTCCTGCAAAGTTTACTCTTCAAATTTTATCTCTTCTGAACAACCAGGCCTGTCCCCCTGAGAGGGAATGCCAAGAATGTCACTTTGGTGGGGAAATTCAGCTCTCTGCTTTCAAAACAAAATGGTCAATAAGAATATACACAGGTCTCATCGTTAGGAAGGAGCCAGAGGAGAAGCTATTTAGAAAGGGTGAAAGGGGCTTAAATTCTTTCTAGAGGCAGATCGTGAGGAAAGGGAATAATGGAGCAGCTTGGTGACCTCAGTCCTCTTTATGTTTCAGCCACCACTGGGGCGGCTCCCAGCACAAGTGTGGCCCCTGGCAGTTCCAGAACAGGTGAGTTTACGGGTTGACTGAGATGGCTTCAGAGGTCCTTCAGTAATTAGATATCTTCTCTGGTTTTATTCTATTGATGAGTAATATCATAATATTTTCATTGCCCTTGAATTTGTTCCAAATGTGTTTTTTTCTATTTTTCTTTCTTAGAGGCTACAACTTCCGTCTTGGGACAGGGAACAACAAGAACAGGAACAGGCCCAGGTGAGCACTGCAGGTCATCACATTCACTTTCTAATTACATGAAAAAAAAGGTACTGGCTGGGTATGTATTCCCGTCACTCTTGTCTCCCATGTTAAACACTGTCAGGTGATGTAGTATCACTAATCGACTAAATTCCAGAGACTCAATTTCATTCTTATTTTCTGTGGTTTGGCTGATTCCCTTCCCACCCACAAGACCATCATACAGCCATTTGACCAACAGTTATAAAGATTATATATAGAGAGAGCTCTGATCTTCATGTTCCTGAACTCTAGAGAAAAGAAGACCCAATCAATAAACTGGATTTTGCCAAATATTCCATTGGGCAATTTCCATAGGAGGATTTATAGACTATCTTTTGGAATTAAAAACCTAGTTTGTTGAAATGTTGGATAAACATACAGCATTTCCATTTATCTGCTTATCACCCTTTGCCTGCTTCATGGTGATGAGGTACTGAACCATGGCTACCCATCCCTTTCTTACTAGTGACCTCTGGGCCGGGCTCTGGAATGACTCACGAACCTGGGAAACACACAACAGGTAAGATCGAAGCACTTACGGGATTCCACACCATCGCTCCTAGGTAACAGGGTCCTTAAATAACCTAGCCCTATACCTCCCCACGTTACAGGCTGGACTTGACTTTCTTTTCTTTCAGAGGCCACAAGTACCGTGGGAGGGGTCACAAGATCAGAAGCTGCAGGAGGTGAGTTTGGTCTGCTGAGTCCTCAGAGTTCTCATCCTTTCTGTCTCTGGTTGTGTTGAAGTGAACAGATAAATGACAGTCTGGGCCCAGCAAAGAGGGCAACTTCTAGTGTGAAGAGCATCGTGGATGTCTGCCCAAATTGGGTAGTTCCTCCTAAGAATTTCAGACACTGGCTACCTACTTTTGCTTTCGGCCACATCTTGGTGACAGTGTCAATTCTCAGGACACCTGTCTGAGGCCCCAATCCCTGCAGCAGCCACCCAGGACCCCAGTGCTCTCAGCTGTGCTCACCATGATTCTCCAACGTATTATCTAGACCTAACAACTGTCCAATATATATATAATATTTCCATGTTCCCTTCTCACAAATGCAAATCTTATGAGGCAGAGAAGTTTGTCTATTCCTCTCACTGACAGAACAATGTCAGGCAAAGTTTACAAAGCTTAAGATGAGTGACAGGTAAATTTCATATATAGTGTGGCTGTTTCCTTCATCTGCTACAACCGTGGGTTCACTTGGCCTTAGTAGTAGTTAACAGGGTCTCAAGCCAGATAGGATGGGCTCCTTAAAATTAGCAGGGAAGGGTATAGACATCTCACATGTGTGCTGTGTATTGTGAACACTAGATGACAATAGTACCAGTTACACAAATGAGAACATTTTAAAGTTCAAGACTTCCTCCTCTGTCCTGGAGCATCAGGAACCAACATCCCTGGACATGAAATACGTAAAATAAAATGAAGCTTCCTTTCTTTTTTAATTGGCTACAAAAGAAGGAATGAATAGTCAGCACCAAAACTTTGGTCAAGGAGTTGGAAAAAAGTAATTCTGGTTCATTTACCTCTGAAAACCAAGTTCTTAGCAATGGTCTTCCAGTGGTTCCGGCCCACACCTCTGCTGCTAGAGTGTTTGCTGCATTAGCTCCTTTCCTTTTCCCATTTAGGTACTTCTGGTGCTTTCTCTGGGACAACCTCTACATCTGGAGTTTCCAACAAAGGTATTTGAATAAGAGGGAACTCCTCCTTCAGTGGGAGAATGGCACCTTATATTTCCTACTTGCATGTGAATAACCCCACACTTTATAATTCCTCTTTCCCCTCAGAAGCCACAGACACTACAGAGGGCAGGACCAGTACTGGAAGTGAGCCCAGAACAGGTGAGAATGAGCCACCAGGGGGTTGGTTGCTGCCATGAAAAATGATCCTTGTTATTAGGCGTTTATTGTAATCACATTGTCCTATGAATAATGTGCATTTCCTGGAGCAAATCATCTAAGGCCAAATACATTTTCCTGGACATGTACCCACAGTGTCTTTTGAAATGGGTTGGGTCTTGGGTTTGTTCTGAGAAATTTCTCCTCAGTGAGTTTGTTTACATACACATAGTTCTAGAGTATTAGTAGGAGCTAAAAAGAATTTTGGTCCAGGGACATATAGACAATCTAAGTGATGTTGGAATTATGCCCCCATTAATATTTTCATGTCCACGAAGCAATACAAATGTTTTGTATTTTCTTAATATCTAATAATCCCAGAAAACTTAACTTTTCAAATTCTATCTCTGGTAGGAAAACCAGACCCACCTCCCACTGAAGGAATGCCAGGAATATTGCCATGGTGGGGGAACTGGTCCCATTGTTTGCCTTTAAAATACAATAGCCCATGAGAACATACACAGGTCTCATGACTAGGAGAGCTCCAGAGGAAAAGCTATTTAGAAATAGTGAAAAGGGGCTTAGGTCCTTTCTAGAGCCAGGGCTTTAGGAAAGGGAAAAATGGCGCAGCTTGGTAACCTCAATTGTCTTTGTGTTTCAGCCACCACTGGGCCAGCTCCTGGCACAAGTGCTGCCCCTGGCAGTTCCAGGACAGGTGAGTCCACAGGTTGTTTGGGAAGGCTTCAGGGGTCCTCCAGTAGCTAGATGTCCCTTTCTATCTTGTTTTATCTCTGAGTCATATCATAACGTTTTTATTGCCCTTGAATATTTTCCAAAAATGCCTTTCCTCTTTTTGTCTCTCAGAGGCTACAACTTCACTCGTAGGACCAGGAATGACAAGTGTAGGAACAGGCCCAGGTGAGCCTGCTGTGTCACCACAGTCACTTTCTAATAATACCCAGTAAAGGTGTTGGCTTGAAGTGTGTCTGTGCCACTGTGTTGTCTCATATTAAATCTTACTATGGTTCACTAATGAAAATGCAGACACTGAAATCTCCTTTTCATTTTCTGAGCTCTGAGGAGACTCTCCTCCCACCCCCCAAAACACTGGAGATGGACCAGCAGTTACACAGGTGATCTAGACAGAGCGCTGCTGTCTGCCTGCACACAATGAGGCCCAAGAAGTAAAAATGGGCCTTTATAGATTTACTGTTGGAAAGATATTATGAGAGCACTATACAGATTACCTTTGAGGATTAAATGCCAGTTTACTGACATACAATAAATGCACAGATGTTCCATTTCTTGTTATGATTTCCCACTCCCTGGTGACCATGCATTGACCATGACGACCTATCCCTTTTCCTTTAGCTACCACTGGGCGAGTCTCTGGGAAGACTCTGGAACCTGGGAAGGACAACACAGGTGAGTGGAAAGCATACCTGGGATGCCACATACAGGTGTCCTGGGAGAGATCCCTCAGGGAGGGGGCTTAACTTCCCCCAAACTCACCCCTGCTTTCTCTTCTTTTCAGAGAGCCCAAGTTCCACAGGAGGTGGTGGGACCCCTGGATCAGAAGCCCCAGGAGGTGAGCTTTGTTGGCCTGAGAGGTTTGGGATTCTCATTCTCTTTCTGTCACACAGGTATGCTCCGTCTCCCACAAATGCAAAGCTCACCAGTCACAAAGGAAATGCTTCAAACTATGAGCGACTGTGATATTCTTATGTAGACTGTTAACTAGATTTTCTTCAACTACCACTATGATTTCATTTGGTGTCATAATCAATTCATGGAGTCCCAAGCCTATTAGGATGTGCTACTTAAAATCACCAGCGGAAGCTGCAGATATCTGACGTGTGTGTACTGAGAACACTTGACCATGACATTATCAGCAGTTACACAAATGACATCAGTTAAAAAAATCAGGACACTTTCCTTAGAACCTCAAATTCCTCAGGCCTCATGGTTCCCCCTCCCATCAGAGGCCTGGGAATCCACAGAGGCCAGGGGCAGTACCTTAGATGAATCCAGAACGGGTGAGCAGGGGAGGAGGAGCAGCCCATGATTTGGTTGTTGACACAAATAAAAACCCTCATTACCAGGCCTTCTTTGCAAGTGGGGTTTCCTATAAAATAGCCTGTATTTCTTTTTTAGGGGCAGTGCATCTGACAACAAAGATGTTACCCTTTAGACCTGATATTCTCCTAAAAATGTATCACTATTCTCCCATGAAATGAGATGCCTTTTGCATTTGTTCAGAAAAAGTTCTCTTGGACTTCTATATACTACTATTTCCTGAGTATTAGTAAGAGCTTAAATCAACTTTGATCCAGTGAAGTACAATCTTTGTCACATTAGAAACATGACTTTATAGAGGTTTTCCTGTCCCCAAAGCAATACAAATGTTTCGTATTTTTTGATGTCTTAAAATCTCAGCAAAGTTAACTTTACAAAGGTACTTCTGGTGGGAAAATCAGGCCTGTCTCCCTGTGAGGAAATGCCAGAAGTATCGCCTTGGTGGAGGAATTGGTCCCACTCTTTGCTTTCCAAACAAAATGGTCGATGAGAATATACACAGAGCCAGGGGGAAAGCTATTTAGTACTTGTGAAAAGGGGCTTAGATTCTTTCTAGAAGCAGGTCTTTGGGAAAGGGGAAAATGGAGCAGCTTGGTGACCTCAGTCCTCTTTGTGTTTCAGCCACCACGGGGGCAGCTCCTGGCACAAGTGTTACCCCTGGCAGTTCCAGGACAGGTGAGTCCACAGGTTGGCTGCAAAGGCTTCGGGGGTACTTCCTTAATCAGATGTTTCCTCGGGTCCTATTTTATCTCTCAGTAATACCATAACATTTTTATTGCCTTCTAACGTTTTCCAAATATGCTTTTCCCATTTTTCTCTCTCAGAGGCTACAACTTCCCTTGGAGGACAGGGAACCACAAGAGGTGGAACAGGCCCAGGTGAGACTGCAGGGGCATCACCGTGGGAGTGTTCTATGGGAGGATTATGTGTAATATACTCTGAGATTAAAACCCATGTTTACTGAAATGTTGAATAAATAAATAAATAAATACAAATTATTTGCCCATTCCCCTTTGCCCGCTTCTTAATGACAAGGTACTGATCCATAGCTACGAAGCCCTATCTTACTAGTAACCTCTGGGCCAGGCTCTGGAATAACTCATGAACCTGGGAGACATAAAGCAGGGAAAATCAAACCACTCAGGAAATTCCACACATTAACTTCTTAGGTGACAATTTCCTTAAATAACTTAACACTGTCCCGCCCCGCATTACAGGCTCATCCTCCCTTTCTTTGCTCTCAGGGACCACAAGTACCACAGGAAAGGGTGGGGCCACAAGATCAGAAGCTGCAGGAGGTGAGCCTTGTCCCATTGAGCCCTCAGAGTTCTCATTGTTTTCCTGCGTGTGGATGTGTGTGTGTGAGTCTGTGTCCCCACGTGCACAAGGGCTGAAGTGAACAAAGAAGAATGTGGTCCCAGCAAAGGTGATGTCTTCAACCTGAACGGACAACATGTATGTCGGCCCAACCTGGGCAGTTCTGCCTAAGAATTTCAGACACTGGTTATCACCATCTAGCTTTCTGCCGTGTCCTATGTGACAGTGTCAGTTCTCTGGATACCTGTCTGAACCTGTATCCCAGGAGCAGCCTCCTAGCACCACCCTGTTCTCTCCACTGTGCTCCTTATAAGTCCTCAACATCTCATCACATGCAATTATCTGGCTTGTGATTTATTTTGCTTCTCATTTATTTTCTCTGTTCCCTCTCCCACAAACATTATTCATGTGATGCAGAGGACTCTTGTTTTCGTGAAAGAAGAATGATGGGCACAGAGAACATACTTACAAATCAGGGGTGACAGCTACATTCTGTGTCACTCTACTTCAGCAGCTACCAGCACAATTTCACTTGGTGTCAGCAGCAGTTCTCAGGGTCCCAACAAGGTGTGATGAAGTCTTTAAATTTTCCAGGGGGACATATAAATATCTAATATAATACTATTTTTATATACTTGTTTATCACAATATTCAAAGTGATAAACTAGAATGGCATAGAGATAATAAAGTGAAATTAAGCTCCTTTTTAAAATAGACTATAGTTGAAGGAATAGTCAATATCAGTAAGTTGGCAAAATAAAAAATTATTCATAGTTCATTTATTTCTGGAACTGAGGTTCCCTAGGAAGATGATCTAGTGGGCCAGGATCAGGTTGTGGATTCCAGTACTGTTTACCCTCTTAGCTCCTTCTCTCTGTGTTGTTCTAGGTACTCCTGGTGAATTCTCTGGGGCAACCATTGCATCTGGAGTTTCCATCACACATAGTTGAATAAGAAGGGAATCCTATTCCTCATTTTGAGTGCCTGATAAGTTTGTAGGCCCGAAATGAGAAAATAGCCCCTCAATATTTTTAACAGTATCTCAAATTCTCCAGAGCTCTTTTTGCTCCTTTTTTTTTTTCCAGAGGCCACAACTCTCACCAAAGTTATGGGCAGTACTGGAAGTGAATCCAGAACAGGTGAGGGGGAGCAGCCCATGACTTGGGTGTTGCCATGAATATGACTCTTATTAAGATGACTTGTTTAGAAGCAGGCTTTTCTGCAGAATGTTAACCATTATTGTGAGGACATTCTATCTAACACCAAATAGATTTTCTTCATATTTTACAGTTTCCTATAAATCTAACGTCCTAGTATGAATAGGATAGCTGTTCTGAGATGGGCATAAATGGGATATAATTGTTCTGAGACATCTTCCCTGTAACATTATCTACAAACACTCCCATGGCAGCAGTAAAAGCTAAAAACAATTCTGATCCTGGTAAATGGAGATAAAAGAACCTTAGAAACGTGCCTACTTAGATGTTCCTTTGCCTAAAACCATTAGAAATGATTAGCATTAGGTAACCAAGTACAAAATTACAGTTACATAGGAAGAATTTGTTCTGGTGGCCTATGGTCTAGCAGGGTGCCCAGAATAAACAATATTTTAGTTTATATGTACAACTATCTTGAAGAGAGGATTGTGAATGTTCTCTCCATAAAGCAGAGATAAATGTTTGAGGTGATGGCTATATTAAATATATGATTCAATCACTATATAATATATATATCTCCAAGCCTCACATTATATCCCATAAATATATATATTACATATAAATTAAAAACAAAAAATTATCAGGAAACAATTTTTTGTATTCCACCCTTGACAGTTAAACAGGTGAGTATGGGAGAATACCACCAAGTTCCCTGTCATGGAATGCCAGTTGTAACACTTCAAGATTGGCCCTTCGGCTCGGCGCCTGTGGCTCAATTGGCTAAGGCGCCAGCCATGTACACCTAAGGTGGCAGGTTCGAATCCCCAGCCCGGGCCCGCCAAACAACAACGATGGCTGCAACCAAAAAATGGCTGGGCATTGTGGCGGGTGCCTGTGGTCCCAGCTACTTGGGAGGCGGAGGCAGGAGACTCTCTTGAGCCCAGGAGTTGGAGGTTGCTATGAGCTGTGATGCCATAGCACTCTACCCAGGGAGATAGAGCCCCTTTTTTGAGAGGCTCCGTCTCAAAAAAAAAAAAAAGAAACCATAGATTGTTTTGGAAAATAAAGTTTTAACAATGTTCATTCTTCCAATCCATGAATATGGGATGTTTCTCCATTTGTTTGTGTCATCTATATCTCTTAGCAATGACTTGTAGCTCTCCTTGCAGAAATCTTTCACCTCCTTTGTTAAATTTATTTTTAGGTGTTTTTTCTTTGCATCTATTGTAAATTGGATGGCGTTCTTGAGTTGGTTCCCATCTTGGTCATAGAAATGCTATTTATTCGGGGGCATTGATTTTGTAACCTGAGATTTTGCTTAATTTTTTTTCAATTCTAGGAGTTTCTTGGTAGAATCTTTGGGGTTTTCTAGATATAAGATCATACTACCAGAATGGAGTAATAGTTGGACTTCTTCTTTCCCTATTTGGATACCTTTGTTTTCCTTCTCTTTCCTGATTGCTCTGGCCGGGACTTCTAGAACTATTTGGAATAAAAGTTGTGACTGTGGCAACCTTCTCTACTTCTGGTTCTAAGTGGGAATTCTTTTAATTTTTCTCCTTTCAGTATAATGTTGGCTGTGGGTTTCTCATATATGCCATTTATGGTATTATATATGTTCTGTTTATGCCTATTGTATTAATAGTTCTTATCACAAAAGGGTGCTGAGTTTTGTCAAATTCTATCTTTGCATTTATTGATAGTATCATATGGTCTTTGATATTGCTTATATTTATGTGGTGAATCACATTTACAGATTGTTGCATGTTGAACCATCCTTTATCTCTAGGATGAAACCCACCTTATTGTAGTGGATTATTGTCATTTTTTTTAATGTGGAGCTAAATATGGTTTACCATAATTTCATTGAGAATTATTGTATCTATATTCATAAAGAATATGGGTCTATAATGTTCTTTTTTAGTTATGACCTTTCCTAGCTTTGGCATCAATGTCATACTGGCTTTGTAGAACAAGATGAGGAGGATTTCTTTCTTTTTAATGTTATTAAATAATTTCGGCAGTTAAGTGACAGTTTTTCTTTGTAGATGAAACTATCTGTTCCGGGGCCTTAATTTTTCAAGAGTTTGTTTTTTTTTTTTTTTTAATTGCTGCTTCAATTTCATTAGTTGATATTAGCCTATTCAGGAGTTCTATTTCTTCCTCATTGGGCGTAGGTTGTTTTTGTTTCCATGAATTTGTTCATTTCCTCAACATTTTCACATTTAGGTGGCACAGAGATTTTTATAGGATTCAGAGATAATATTTTGTATTTCTTGTTATGGGTTGTAATATCTCCTTTTTCATTTCTGATTCAGCTCATAGGGTCCTTTCTTTTCTGTCTGGTTAATCTAACAAGTGTCTTGTTGATTTTGTTTACCTTTGCAAAGAACCAAATCTTTGTTTCATTAATTTTTTTGTATCATTCTTTTGGAATTGATCTCATTCATTTTTGCTCTGACCTTAGTTATTTCTTTTCCTTCCTGGTTTAGGGATAAGTTTCTTCTTCTTTTTCCAATATTTTGAGAATATTCATTAGGTTGCTAATTTTTTATCTTTCTGCCTTTTCAATGTAAGCATTTAAGGCTATAAATATACCTCCTAGGACTGCTTTGGCAACTTCCCATATATTTTGGTAACTTGTGTCCCCTTTGTCATTCAATTTGAAGATTTTTTTTCAATTATCTCCTTAATTTTCTCCTTTATCTAATAATCAGTCACCAGTAGGTTGATTAGTTTTCATGACTTTGTGTACAGGTAAATCTTTTTGTTGGGATTAAT
Organism: Galagoides demidoff; assembly: GCA_963574575.1. Classification (NCBI taxonomy): domain Eukaryota; kingdom Metazoa; phylum Chordata; class Mammalia; order Primates; family Galagidae; genus Galagoides; species Galagoides demidoff. The sequence continues at coordinate 13,431 of CAUYQV010127882.1, forward strand.
TTCTTTTTCTTTTAAAAGTTGGTATTAATTTCTAAATTTACTGTGTTCTGAGAAGACACATGGTAGAATCTCTAGAATTTCTTTTTTCTTTTTAATGTATTGAGGCTTTTTTGTTACATAGGAAGTGATCAGTCTTGTAGTGTGTTCTCATCAGTGTATGAACAAATATTCAGTAGTTCTGTGGTAAAATGCTCTGTAAATGTCTATTAGGCCCATTTGTTCTAGAGTCCTATTCAAGTTCATTGTTTCTTTTTTTGTTTTCTTCTTGAGAGATGGGTTCCATTCTGTCAGTAGAGTGCTAGAAATTCCTGGTTATTACAATGCTGCTGTTTATCATTTGTTTAGCTAAAGTAGGATTTGTTTTATGGATCAAAGCACACGGTTGTTAGATGCACAAATGTTTAGGAATGTTATGTCTCCTTGTTGAATTTTTCCCTTCACCCTTATATAATAACCATTTCATGTCTTTCCCTACATTTGGTGATGTAAGTCTTTGTTATCTGATATGAATCTGAATGAAATTTTTCAGGTCAGATGCATTTCCTGGAAATAGCATATAAAAATAGATTTCAGTAACTTTTTTTTTCTTTTACACAAAAGTCTCCTCGGTTACCCTGGATAGAGTGCTGTGGCATGATAGCTCACAGCAACATTAATGCTGTTCCAGTGACTATCTTGCCTCAGCCTCCCAAGTCGCTAGAACTACCGCACTCACCACAATGCCTGGATCATTTTTCTATTTTTAGTAGAAATGAGGTCTAGCCCTTGCTCAGCCTGGTCTCAACGCCTGACAGCAAGCTATCCATCTGCCTTAGCCTCCCAGAGTGCTAGGATAATAGGTGTAAGCCACTGTCCCTGGCCAGTCTACATGTGTTTTAAGGTGAGTTTCTTAAAAGTAGCATATAGTTGAATCACTTTTTTCCATCTGCTAATCTAAGTCTCTTAAGTGGAAAATTTAATTCTGTTATATTCAAGATTAGTATTGATTATGTAAAACTGTTCTTCTCATATTGTTATTTGATTACCAGTTTTGTAATTTCTTTCTTTTTTGGGTGGGGGGTCTTCTTGTCTTAGTGATTTGCTGAACTTACGTCATGTTGCCATTTAATTTCTTTCTCTTCCTCCTCCTTGTGATTATTTTATAAGGCATGTGAGTTTTAATTTTCGTTCATTTTTGTGATGGGGAATATTGACATTTTGTTTGCATATTTGAAAGTCCTTTGTGCATTTCCTATAGGGCTCCTTAACTGGTGGTAAATTTGTTCTGTGTTTACTTACCTGACAAGAACTTTATTTCTCCTTCATTTATGAAGCTAATTCTAATAGAACATAAACTTACTGACTTGTAGGTTTTTCTTTCATCAATTTAATGGAATTCTATTCTCTCCTGTACTGCAATTTTTCTGCTGAGATGTTCATGGTTAGTCTAATGAAGTTTTCTGTAAAGAAGACTAGAGCCTTTGCTCTTGCTAATTTTAAAATTCTCTCTTTTTCTTCATCTTTAGTTATTCATATTATAATATGATGCGATAAAATTCTTTAGGTAATATATCTCCTTGGGGAATCACTGGACCTCCTGACTCTTGTTTGTCCTGGGAATCTTTTTCAATTATTTCCTTAAATAGGTTTGCTAAACTTTTTGTTCTCTGTTCCCCTTTGGGAATATTAATAATTTATGCATATACTCATTTTATGTAGTTTCAGATGTCTCAAAGTCTTTGCTCCTTTTTTAAAATGATTTCTTCTTTATCTTTGTCTGACTGAATTATTTCAAATATCTGTCCTTCTTCCACTTGTACTAGTTTATTTTTGAAGCTTTCAAATATGCTTTGTTTTTCCTTCCATTTGTCAGTTCCAGAATTTCCATTTGGGTTTCCTTAATGATAATTATCTGTTAAATTTCTCATTCACATTATGACTTGCTTTTCTGATGTTTTTATATTGGTTTTGAGATTTTTCTTCCATCTGATTGCTGTTCTTTAAAACTAATATTTGGAATTCTTTCTTTTTTAATTTTAGATTAATACAAGGATACAAAAAATTAGGTTACAGTGTTTGCATTTCTTTGGTCAGGTTCCTGTTGTAGTTGTGTCCCACACCAGGAGGTGTATCATACACACTTACATTATGTTCATTAGACGGGGGCACACCAATCGCTCTCCCTCTTCATGGAATTCTTTATCTGGAATTTCAGAAAATTCTTTTTGATTAGGATCCATTGCTGAACAATCACTGTGGTCGTTCGGTGGTATCATATTTTCTTTCTTTTACATGTTTCCTCTGTCCTTCCACTGATGTCTGTGCTTCTAATGTAGTAGTCACCTATTATTTTTTCAAATATCTTTAAATGTGAAATTCTTTTCCTGAGGAGGTATATATGTTCTTGGTTGAGTAGGATACTTTGGCTTTCATTTTGAGCACTTACAGTACTATGATCATTGTATGATTTCTTGTAGAGGGTCAGTATTTTTTATTTTTTTGCAGTTTTTGGCCAGGGCTGGGTTTGAACCTGCCACCTCCGGCATATGGGGTCGGTGTCCTACTCCTTTGAGCCACAGGCCCCACCCAGAGGGTCAGTATTGTCTGTGATTTCCTTGGTGGCTTATTGAGTTGTTACTTGATGTTGTGATTGAATTTTGTTGGGGAGTTGAACACAAACTGTATTGATCATGGGTTCTCTACTAGTGGAAGCAATGAGCAGAGTATACCTTAATTTACACTTTCAGTTGTCTCAGTGTGTCCAGGGGTGTGGAAAATTCTTGAGCCTTCAGGTGGCTTGCTCAGAAGCTAGTACTTGAAGTAGAGGGATGGATACATGGCCAGGTTGTCTGACCTCTGAGCAACTGGTGTGAAGTATATGAGGTGGCAGTAGTGCTCATGGATCACCCATTAGGACCCAAGTGGTCCATGTTGATGTTACTGGTGTCTGCATTGGATTGGGCAGGCTAGTCTTCAGTCCCAAAGGTGTCAATAACAGGTTGGTGATGGTAGCTATTGCCCTAATATGCTTAGGAGTATTTTGTGTCCTCTTTCTCTTTCTCTTTCCTGGTAGCAGCTACAGTCATATCAATTGAACTTGTCCCAAGGGAGGGATAAATTAACTTCTCAAAATGGTACTGGGTGTGGACTTGCAATCAAATAGGGCAGGGCCCCATTTAGGTAAGCAGCATGAGCCAGATGCCAAGGGAATGCCACTTAATTGCATTTGGGTCATGCAGCAGCCCACAGAAGGGCAGTAGGAATTGTTCTAGACATGTTTGGAGAGTGTAGACTCCCAGTCCCATTCCCAATTGATGGTACATCAGCCTGAGTTCAACCACGAGGATGGGATTCTGCCAGCTATAACCCCCATAAATGGTACCTTGGGCCTGTGACCAGAAAAAGTGGGGCCCTCTCAGGCAGGTGGCATTGACAGGAAATTGTGTGAAGTGCAGTTCACTTGAGATTCAGTCCCATAGCAGCTATCTGCAGAATATTGGAGATCATCCCAGATGCATGCTGGAAAACCTGGTTTCTTCTTCCTCCCTAGCCAGGTGAGGAATGCATCTGCATCATCTAAAACTCAGCCAGAGGGTTGGCCACCACCCAGTGTTCAAACATTCAAAATGGCACCTTAAAACTTCAATAGAAGGCTAGAGCCACACCCAGACAGACAGGATGGCCTAGAAACTGAGTCTGCCCACATCACAGACTAAGCAGTAGCCCATAGCACAGAGGGGCTGGAAACAGTGCAGGAACTTGCTCCCAAGCCTACCCTCTAGGAATGGTACCAACTTCCTTTTCTTACCATAATTTCTTCAGAAACCCTTTGTGGTGATATCTGTGCCCCATATGTCTGTGGCATTTTGATCTCTTACTGGCAACTAAACAACTCAGAGAAGGGAACTGAGTAAGGGTGGGTGGGGGTAGGCATGCAGCTTGCCCATCCCCTACCCCAGGTTCCTTTCCCCTGTGGCTTCTCTCACCCAGCAGCCGGTCCATTTGCATGCCAGCATGAAGGATAGTGTGTCTGCTCCTTAACCACTGAAGACCCCAGAGTACAAGAAAGGCCATGTCTCCCTCCATTTGAAGAACTTGTTTTGTGTTTAGAATTGGATTTCCCTACTAGTCTCTTTTGCTTGCATTTTATATTTGTAATTTGAATGCTTAACCTACAGAAAGAGAAGCAGGAGTGAGAACAAGGAGATTCTGGTCTTTCCAGTTTAGAAAAGGCTCTGAGAGTAGCCAGAGAAAAGCAGAGTTTACCTTCAAAATCCTAATGGAGCAAACTTACTTGTCAACATAGTGGAAGCCAAAGACATAGGAATGGAAATGTTAATCTTTAATGCACTTAAAGAAAATAACTGACAACAAGAATTCTGCACAATGTGAGAGCTCCTGAGTGAGCTTAAACCAGCAAAGTCATGGGGATGTGGCCCCAAATGAATTTGAAAGCCCCACCCCAGTATGTCTAGAAGGTAGGATATGGATTCAAAGAACATTATTCTGGAGGATGAAGATTTAATGTTGCTTGTTTTGTTGGAGTTTGGACTTACTTGGGATGTGTGTGAATCCTTTCTTCTTCTCTATTGCTCACTTTGGGAATGGGGATGTCTATCCTACGCCTGTTGCAATGCTGGGGCTCCAGACTCAGGATATCGTGAAGGATGAGTGCCTTATAAAGGAGCTAGAGGGAACAAACTAGGCCTTTTTTCTCCTTTTCCCTGTCATGTAGGGATGCAACAACAAAATGCCATCTTAGAAGTAAATAGCAGGCCCTCCTGAGACATTGAACCTGCTGGTGCCTTGCTCTTGAGCTCTCCAGCCTCCAAAACTGTTAGAAAAATAAATCCAGTATTTATAAATTGTCCATTCTTAGGTACTATAGCAGCACAAATGTATGCTTTCTTTTTGTGGTTTAGCTTTGCTTTTCTGCAGTTTCACTTAGATATGTATGCATGGAACCTTTTTTTTTTTTTTTTTTTTTTTTTGCAGTTTCTGGCTGGGACTGGGTTTGAACCCACCACCTCTGGCATATGGGGTTCCTTTGAGCCACAGGCACCCCCTGGCATGGAACTTTCTTTTTTCTTCTTTGGTGTTTTCCAAGTCTTATGTTTTAGTTTGTAATGGAGAATTGCTTTAAATTATTTATCTACTCTGTCAGATAGTTTTCACTACCTAGTAAACACAGGTAGGTGAAACTTGAAATTTTCTTAAAAAATTAATCTAACTATTTTAAAAATCTTCAGCTGGAAAGATTAGTCTGTGTTTCCAAGTCTGTCATTAAAGTGTAGATTCAAATTTAAGAGGCATTGGAGAATATGGAAAACACAAGATAAAAATGACTGTAGCATGATGTCACAATCTGTTCTGTGTTGCTATAATAGAATACCCAAGAATGAACAATTTACATCAAACAAAAACTTATGGACTCACAATTCTGGAGGTGTTGATGTCCAAGATGAAGGCACCAGCTTCTGACAAGAGATTTCATGCTTCATTATCACATGGCAGAAGGCAGAATTGAGAAGGGTCCAAAGGGGGGGGGTCACACTCAATATTTGATAACAGAATTAATCCCACTTGTGAAGACAAAGTTCTCATATCCCAATCACCATTCAATCATTGCACCTCTTAACACTATTACATGATAATTAAATTTCAATATGTGATTTGAGGGTACAAGCATTCAAACCATAGCAAATAGGATGATGTGATAGCAATCCAGTGGACATGGTAAAGGAAAATTGAAGGGACAGCTGGTCGAGGCGGGGTGGCAAAGAAGTGAAACAAAAAAATTTAAGAGGGTAAACTGAAAAGACATGATGTACAAAATTCACATTAGGAAGAAGCGGATAAATAGGACACTCATTGGCCTGGAAACATGATTGAGCCATTCAGTCAGACAGGAATTATAAGAAGAAGGGAAACTTGAGTAATATACAAAGTAGAAAGGTGTGAAGTCTCACCTTACCTGCTGTTAATGTTCTAAAGGTATTTCGGGGAAAACAGAATTGATAAAACATTGGATACAGGAGAGTATTTGGGTCTATAGACACAGATAGAGATGGCATCACCATATTCACATAATAGAAAGAGGATATTAACAAAGGACAATGAAGAGTAAGAAGTGAGGGTGGCGCCTGTGGCTCAGTGAGTAGGGCGCCAGCCCCATATACTAAGAGTGGTGGGTTCGAATCTGGCCCTGGCCAAACTGCAACAAAATTAGCCAGGCATTGTGGTGGGCACCTGTAGTCCCAGCTACTCTGGAGGCTGAGGCAAGAGAATTGCCTAAGCTCAAGAGCTGGAGGTTGCTGTGAACTGTGATGCCGTGGCACTCTACTGAGGGCAACAAAGTGAAGACTCTGTCTCTAAAAGAAAAAAGAAAAAAGAGTGAGAATCATAATCCACGTTAGATGTGCATTTACAAGGACAGTAGAGATATAAATATCATGAAATGACCTAAGAAGGAAGGATATAGTCATAGGAAGGGAACTAAGCTACACAAGTTTTGAGAGAATTAGGGGAGGAAAGACAACTGGTAGAGTCACTCTTGTGTTAAAAATATATATCGAGCTTTCTAACTTATGCATATTTTTAAATTTCCTCACTCAAGTTAATACTGTCCAAGCAACTGATTCTATATAAGAGGAAGTAACAAAATTGGGCACTTAAGTTGCAACACATCCTAGCAACTAAAAAGGTGATCCATGTTGAGAACAGCTATAATATCTTCACACACACACACAAAGTATTAGCAAAATTAGATGTTGGAACAATAAAAGGAGGGGATGAGAAAGCCTTGAACACTTTCATTATTAGTCTACTCACTGTTTCAGCTATGTGGTTGAAACTTCCTAAGATCAATACAGTCAGCCTAACTGAGTGTCTGTTATTCCAACAGCCATGACCACAGCAGAAGACACCCTGATAAGCCTGTTCTCAGAGAGAAAAGAAGGCGAGAACTCTAAGAGATGCTGGAAAAAGTAGGCCTAAGTGGTGATTTCTGGATTCCTAACCTACAGGAAGACCTGGGTGTGACCTTTGCTCAGGCCTTACAACACCTAGAAGAAAAAGACCCCCAGAAGCTAATATTGCAGACACGACATTCATGGGAGGAAAGGGCCCTGAAGAAGGGAAAGGGCCCTGAAGATGTCACACTCAAATTTGTTAGAAGTAGAGAACTCTTGGATAGAGATGGCAAAGAAAAATCAGGAGCAGACAGAAAAGCACTAAAGGAGCCAAATGACTTGGTGGCACAAGGAAAGCAACGAGTGGAAGAGGCAGAAAAGAGCAAAGTAGCATTGGACATCCCCAAGGAGTACAGGCCATCTTCTGAAAGGCCCCGAAGAAAATTCCCAGGCAACATGGAGAAACAACTTGAACCTCAGCCTGCAGAACTATCCCAGCCTCAAAACCTCCCAGATAAAGATCTGGTGAGATGGGCATCTGGAAGGTTGACCCTCCAGGGAATTTACAAAACCACCCACCAAAGCAGACTGATAGACAGGAGAGAGGAGCTAGTCAGAGTCCCCAAGGACTTCTCACTGTGTGGTCCTCAGCAAGGCACATGGATGGAAATAGTAGAATTTAGATCTTCTCAAGAAGTATCCATGTTCATTGACACAATAGAAAATCTGGGATTCAGTGCAATTGCTGCAGCCAAGGGTAGAGGTTGGGGATTTAGTCTCGAAGCTGGTTTGAATCACAGCAAATCTTCAGAATCCAAGAAAACTCAACAAACACATACTGAGAACTCTTATCTCTGCTCATCCAAGTTCAGCTACATCCCCCTGGCCTCCTGCTACTTCCCCATGGATTAGCTCCAGTTATCTAAAGCTGCCTTCCAGGAATTAAAATGCATTGAAGACCTTCTGGATCAGCCAACAGGCCCTCTCAGATTCTCCTCACTGAGACGCAAGACTGAAGCCTTCTTCCATAGGTGTGGCTTTCATGCTAACCAAGGCCTTGTGCATGTGGGGGGCATCTATTGGTGGAAGGCAATTTCAGAGGGTTTTCAAAGTAACCAGCTGGAAGAAGTGAAACAGCACTCAATAGAGGCCCTGAATATTTTCATAAGGGGCAGTTACAGTGGTTTCAGGGTGAAAGCTTCTGCAGGCACGAATGTGTCAAACTCTGATTCAAAGATAACCTCTCAGAGAAACACTTCCCCAAAAGCCCAAGCCAATTATGTGCAGCACAGACAGGTGGCCCACCAGAAGCAAATATCCTTGACCAGCGGAAAGCTGGCCTCATTGCCAGCAATCAAACCTGGCATATCATTGACTAAGGACTTCATCTAACACCGTTTGGGACATTACCCTCTCCAGTCACAGAAATGATTTTAGGGATCCTAATCAGGTGGCTAACTGGATGAAACAGCACAACACTACACTAACTAGCCCTGATGCCCACATCCAGGATGAAGAAAAATTACTAAGTGCTGAGGGAAAGGCTATGGCTTTTCTAGAGGATGTGAAAACTTGGGAGATACATGATCCTGAAAAGGAGCTGACAAAAATGGTAAAGGTAAAGGAAATATTGAGTACAAAAATAGTTATGACCCTTGGATTAACATGAGCCTCACAGATCGGCCTCTGCAGAATTTTCTAGTAAATACTGTCAATTTTTGCAAAAAGACTTCCAATTATAAAACTGAATTTATTAAATCTCAGTTGTGCAGCCTTCTGGGTCCTCACATCTACAGAGTAGCAAACTTTCCTCAGGCTCACTCCATCATGCAGTGGATTTTGCAGTCGATGTCAGAGTGAGAGCATCTCAACAGTTCACAGTTTTCTGAATTTATTAAACTCTTAAAAGAAACCCAGAGTGACCTCATGGAAGCTAAGGTCAAATCTGAGTCCCAGGAAACACTAGAGAACTCTCTAAAAAAGGCCACTGAGAAGGTGAATGTGGGTCTCATTTGCTTCTTGAATTACCTCCGTAAATATATATGGAGTCTCAAAAGGGAGGAATGAGAGAGGATACCCAAGAAGGGTGAGGTCTAGGAGAACAGGTCTTCTCCAGGAGCCCACAAGGATACACCTACTGGGTCCTCTCCATGGTGAATCAGCTCTTCAGAATTTATAGACTTAACTTCCTGCAACTTGGAAATTTCTACTTCTGTGAAATCCTAGAGTTCTTTGGGGGCTGGAATAGCATCTCCTGCTTGATTCAAACTGACCGATGAGAAAGGTACCTATGGGTTAGAACTTTTTGACTGAAAATGAAAAGGGAAAGACCAAGCCAGTTGCAGAGCACAGCCATTTCAAATTCTCATATGCCATAAGCTCTGCCAGCTGAAATAAAAGCCTTTTTTCTCTTAAGCACAGTGTTCGGATGCTCTTTCTCCCCATTGGGCCTTGTCTTCCTGCAACACTAAGATCCCTTAATGAACACAGGAAAGACACTATAACTTCCTTTTTTTTTTTTTTTTTTTCAGATAGAATCCTCTGTCTTCCTCAGAGAGCCCCAGGAGTCTTAAGTCCCTCTCAGGTCTGACCTCTACTCTACTATGTATTTGACTTCCCCAATCTCCTTGGATTTGTAGAATAACAATGATTATTTTGTGCTGAGAGGGTGCTTTTGATCATGAGGAACCAAAGGTTAGTTTGTGCTCTGGCAGGTTACATGACTTTTGATTTAGTTTGTGGTATTACTGAAGAGGGTCCGGCAGCCTGGCTGACAGTGAAAGAACTGGACTAAGAAAAAATAAATAAGGAAACATGGGACTTAAATGAGACTGTGGAGCAACTGGACTTAATAGACATTTACAAAACATTTTACCCCCAAACTACTGTCAGTCAATATGCAGAGACGGGCATAGGTGCACCAAACTTTATTTGTTAGAAGGCCAGGATTCTGAAGAACAGTGAGAGTAGGTTCTTCAAGACTGTTCTGTTCTTCCATTTCCAAAATTACACTTTTTTTTTTTGAGACAAAGTCTCACTATGTTGCCCTTGATAGAGTGCTGTGGCATCACAACTCACAGCAACCTCCAACTCTTGGACTTAAGCAATTCTCTTGCCTCAGCCTCCCAAGTACTTGGGACTATAGGTGCCCACCATGACACTTGGCTATTTTTTGTTGCAGTTGTCATTGTTGTTTAGCTGGCCTGGGCTGGGTTTGAACCTGCCAGCCTGGGTATATGTGGCTGATGCAGTAAGCACTGTGCTATAGGTGCCAAGCCCAAAATTACACTTTTATACATAAAAGTTCAAAGACCACACCAACGTCTATTCCAAATAATAATCAGCACACCTCAGTGATCTATCACAACATTCTAATTCAAAATGTAATCTCCTAAATCAATCCACCTAAACTACTCAAGATAAACATCTTTAGGGTGGAGCTAAATTTAGAAGAATGGGACATAGGGGGTGAAGGTCAGGCAGGACCACCAGACTGTGTCATGTCTGTCCTAGCCTATCTGAGTCCATCTTATTCTCAGGACATGTGCTTTGGGTAGTGACTGAGGAATAACTGGCAAAAGAGCCACAGTTTTTAAGGTAACTGACAGCAGTAGGAGATATTTAATGTGTCTGAGGAGGAATTTTTAACTTTTTCCTTCTTAAACCATGAGATCTTAGAGCCAAAGCTATCTCAGATATGAAGGATCCAAAATCCAACAAAAAAAAGAGATCCTAATTTCTAAAGATTATAGTACTCTGCCTTCTTTTTACACCTCCCCTTTTTATGTGTAAGAATTATGGCTCTAGAAGCTAATATTTACAACAGTGGCAAAATCTTACTAAAGATAATGCAGAATTATCCAGATAAAGAACATTGCTCTATAACTTTGAACTTTTCCTTCCCATGAATAGCTATTTCTAACCTGTTTTTCTCCTGTTTTTTGGTACTGAAGAACTAGGCCTGACTTTCCATCCAATGGCAGTATGTGGGTTTTGGGGACTGAATATAAAGTTGCCTGATAAAAATTGGCATCCCCAAGACTATGTTTAGATAGAAATGTGGGCTATACCCATTCGCAGCTATACGAACTACTGTCAGCTCTGAAAGTGACATCTAAGTCTCTTTTGGGGGTATTTTAGGGAGTGGCTCCAGATTGTGAAGGAGTTGAAGTATAGGACTCCCTACTTAAGCCCAACTAGGAATGTCTACTGATATGCAGAATCTTCTAAAAAGATTATTTTTAATTTTATTGCCTATTTTTTAAAAAATTCTTTACAAAACACCAAATAAAAAGTTTAAGTGACTCATTGATAAGAAACTTAAATCTATCAACCTTTTAAATTAGTTATTATCCAAACCTGAAGGCAATAGATTTATAAAAGCTAGGCTTTCAGATCAAGTAGGCATAGAAAATGTTTTGGGGGGTTTTTGCTTTGTTTTTTTTTTATTTTTGTGCTTTTCTAGGAGACCTTTATCTTAACCTAGAGATTGGGGGAATAAATGGACAGGTTACAAAAGCAGATATTTTTCAGGTTAGTCTTCTAGAGTTGCTGAATACCTGCTTTTCTATTCCTATGGATGACAACTTAATTTGTGCAGAAAAGTTACTGAAGTGGACAGGATCAGTTGTGGAAGATGCCTAGAAGGAAAAAGGAAAGACTGATATAGAAGCAATTATTCAGAGAATTGAAAAGGTTGTCCTAGGATGTAAAACAGATGCTACTGGAGCTCATGTACCTCCAGTGAAGTAACAGGGGTAGGGTTTATGCACCTTCAACATGCCGAGGAGCAACACCTGAAAATAATCCTAACCTACTTTATGAATAAACCAACATTTGATACATCTGATGTTGTTCCTTTCCCGGCGGCCACTCCAGATCACCAAGAGAAATACCAAGAGTTACTTGATAGAGGACTTCGAGAATATCCTCCTAAGCAAAGTATCACAGGAAAGGGAAAGACAACCTTTACATGTGCTTAGTACTAAATTAAAACTAGTAGGTTAATAGCCACCAGATCAGAGAGAAAAACTCAGGTGGATTCAAGCAGAGGGGAGCAGGAGAAAAGGTTTGGTGGGGTCCCCCATTGGGTACAATGCCCAGGTATATGGCACATCTGGGTGAAGAACATGGCTACCACTCAGACTTTAACCTTACAAATGCAAACTCTATTACTTAACTGTATGCATCCTCATATTAAACTGAAATTTTAAAAATCTAACTACAATAATTAAATTAATTAATTAACTAAATAAGGGTTACTTGAGAGAGAGGAACTTTTTTCAGATTATGAAGAAAACGGAACAGATTTACCGGTGGCCAGTGATCCATATTTGTGTGATGCTGATGATGACTTGGACACAGAGATGGGAGAAGCTTATGAAAAATTTTGTTTGGAATCAGAGTGTAAGCAAAATAGTAACAGTAATTTCTGCATATCAGTTTTATAAAGCAGTTTAGGTATGGTGATCGAGCTGCACACAGAAAGCAAGAAAATGTGTCACATTTATTCCAAATTAAGGGTTTTGAGTTATGTGACTCCTGTATGCAAATTTAATTTTGCTTAACACAACCTATGAAAACAAATTGTATTCCCTGTAACTTAATATGTGTCTGTTTATATAATTGTTTATTATGTACAGTTAATTTCACTGTTTTGGCTACAGTAAAATCAACTGAAGAAAAAAAACAATGTTTCTTTTTGCCCTATTCATTAAAGGGCTCCACTCTGAAGTCAGGAATCTAATTTAAAAACAAACTAGCATATTTTATTGTGTTCTGTGCTCCTATGTATAATGTGCACCCAAGTTTTTGGCCCAAACTTTCAGGAAATGTCTCCTCGACATAGTGACCAGTTCTCATCTGGGAGAGACACATCTGAGGAAAGCTAACACTCCCCTGGTAGATGTCCAGATTGCACCATCCTCCTGCAGTCACCTGCTCTATAAAGGATGCCCTTCCTCTGTCTCCTGGGAGCTTTTCCCTCTTGGTCACACTGAGGTCTGTGGCCAAGATGGCCACATGCATGGCTGGTGGAGCTGAAGCTTCTGAGGCCATTTGGCCCATGGGCAGCTGAATAGATCCCTGGTACCTACCCAGGGATCCCAGTCCCTTCTATGCAGCCAGGTATTGGGAATCAGCCTTTACTCCCCATGGCCACAGTTCACTTCTCCAGCCCTACCAGATCCCAGATCTTCCCAGACTATAACCTCATGCACCCGGAGGCCAAGGCAGGAGGATGCAGTGCCCCTGGGAGGCTCGCTGGATTTCCCCATTCCAGCCCTACTGTCCATATATAATGTGCATCTTTACTGTTCCCTCAAACATTCGGGCAAAAAATATATGCTTTATACACAGCAAAATGCAGGAAAGGTTTTAAAGATCACCTATTGAACTAAACTCAATAGTCTTTGAAAGTCTTTTAAAAATAAATGTACATCTATACTGAAAATCTCCATTTGTAAGTGCATCCAACTTTCTACAACTCAACCACTAAAAACTTTTCCAATGGCAGGGAGAGGCATTGGCTTAAAGTTCACATAATAAACTTTACCTTTGTTTTTGTTTAAGTTACTTGTCCTGGCCTTATTGTCTTCACTGGGCCTTCAGCTATGTCCTTATCTTTGGGCAAATAATTGCATTTCTATCTAAGTTCTATAAATTTTCTATCTTGCTTCACCTGAGAACCATGCCTTAGGAAGTCCAAAGTTAGGGTCTCCTAGCTGACAATTACCTAAAGGAAAGGAACAGGGTGTGGAATCTTCAAAAACTGGCAAATGAATACTCTCAGTAAAGCTATAATATTTGTTTTGATCTGTGTTTCTCTGTGTATATATGGAGCTATATATATATATATTATGTGTATGTTATATTTCTCTACCAAAATATATAGAAGAGCTCTAAGTAATTGCCTTAAAAGGAAAAAAAAGAAGGCACTTAAAAATATTGTAATGCCTTGAAGTTCACATGACTTGGATAAATGTTTGGTAAATAAGAGTAGTTGAATATTGATGGTTTAATGAAAATAACTACATTTTTTGATCAGCAAAATATCTATGTACTTAAACTTTAGGGTTCTTACCTAGGTGAAAACTACCTAACATTTGCAAGCTGTAAAATTGGTTAACAGGCAAATAACTTTAGATGATCTCCATTTTTGTTTAACGAACATTCAAGTACATTTGTTAAGAATGAGTAAATCAGGTGAATTGTAAATGGGATAGCAGCTTATAAGTGAACTTCTCTTAGTTTCAAAAATCTTTTTCAGCACCTTTAAGTTGTATTCATGAAATATTTCAGTCATTTCTAAGTATGATAAAATACTGAAATGTTAATTACAGAACAAAGGTTAAATTTCATTACTGGCTTCTTAGATTTTATAGAAAGACAAAATAAACTTAGTATTATTTGATTTTGAATAGTTCCTTTAGTACAGACTACTGTTAGGAGTGTACTTCAGTTCTTGGTAATTTTATTGTATTCTTTTTCACTCAGAACATTTTTAATAATGCACATTAAAAAAAAGTATTCATCTTACAAATTGTTCCTCAATCCAAACATACAATAGCTTGGAGCCCATTTAGAAAACAAAGCCAATGTAAAATGACAGATTAAAACAACTAGAACAGTACAGGTTTTGTATGGCTCGGATTTTACAGTTTTCTTACTGCATCATCAATGTCAGAAATCTGTTCCTTCAGCTGGCTCCACTGCTCCGGATTTAAAGAAATACCTTTCCTTCTTAGTCTCATTTCACCTTCTGGATCCATCCAATATTCTCTAATATCAGTAAGAACTTTCCCTTTAAAGTCCCGGCCACTAATGTACCTCATTTTCCCAATCTGAAACATGTTATCAGCTCTGCTGCTGCTGCTCTGTTTGGAAGATGACAGAGCTCTTGAAGTTTCCCCAGTCTTTTGCTTCTTCACAGGTTTTTCTAGAGCAACTTGCTTTTTCCTCTTTAACTTTTTGTCAACTTCACTGTCTGAATCACTGCCAGAGGAGCTTGAAGAAACTAGTTCCTTTGATTTAGGCGTCGCTCTGCTCCTGCAGTCTGGCACCCATCAGCTCGCTTGCTCGCGACAGTTCTTGGTAATTTCAAATCCAGGTTTCATGACAAAATATAAACGGGTTTCCTTTAAACGGCTGATTTTTAGTAAAAGAAAAAAAAAAACAGCAAAGAAAAGTGAAACCAGCTTTGCACTTCCTGTTTCCTGGATAAATTTACTTCTCTTTCTCACATACCAAGCCAAAGCCTGGGGTGGAGGTGTCGAGTTAGCAGCTGTGAGTCAGGAACTTACTCTTTTTTCTTTTCTTTTCTTTTCTTTTCTTTTTTTTTTTTTTTGGAGACAGAATCTCACGTTGTCATCCTCGGTAGAGTGCTGTAGCGTCATAGCTCACAGCGACCTCAAACTCTTGGGCTTAAGCGATTCTCTTGCCTACAGGAATAGAAAAGAACCTACTCTTCGTGCAGATTTCTCAGCAGCAACCGGCAGACTGGAACTGAGCCTCAAGAGACAGGTAGGTGAGGAAAACTTGGGAAAGAGATTAGACAGAGAGACACAACAAGCTTAGGAACTGAAACAGGAACTGATATAAACCGTTTTAGGGAACAGACACATGGGGAGATTAAGACAGGCTGAGTATTTGTCATCATCATTCTTTGAAAAAATAGCTACAAAACTGGGAGAAGATGGAATATATAATCTAAGCATACACAAAACATTTGGTAATTTTTATTTTATTTATTTTTTTGAGACAGAGTCTCACTATGTTGCCCTCGATAGAGTGCCTTGTATGTGCCCATAGCTCACAACAACCTCTAATTCTTGGGCTTAAGCGATTCTCTTGCCTCAGCCTCCTAAGTAACCAGGACTAAAGGTACCCACCACAATGCCCGGCTATTTTTTGGTTATAGTTGTCATTGTTGTTTGGCAGGCCTGGGCTGGGTTTGAACCTGCCAGCTACAGTGGAAGTGGCTGGTACCCAAGCCACTGAGCTATAGGCACTGAGCCCAATTTGGTAATTTTTATTATCAAATAAAAGCAAATCCAGATGTAAGTAAAGAGAAACTTTATTCAAAAAGATTATTGCAACAAATAAAGAAGACTGTTGCAACATGGAGAAGAATCGACCCATAAAAGCTACAAGCATCTTAAAATCTAGGCATATAGAAATTTTCTTTTTCAGGGTAAAGTCAGCAAGGCTACAAAGAGACCAGTATGAAAACATTAAGATATTCAAGGAATATTTTCCCCGAAGTCAGTTTATTCTTATGAAGTGTTGTATGCTGGGTCAGGAAAAAAGTAGGTCAAAATTCAGGAACATGTATAAAGAAGAGAAGCTTAAGTAATGTTTGCTGAAGATAATAATCATTTTGTTTCTATTGCTCCGTGTCTGTAAACAGTTCAGCTAATCTTTTATGAGGCAAAGAATGGGAATTCAAAGGGTCTGTGTCTGGCCTACCATCAGTTAAAGGAGACATGAGTCTTATCTAAGTTGTATGGTTAAGAGTAGATCTTTGTAATGCAGGAATGGAAGGAAACTTTCCCTTACCCTCAAAAATTTGCTGATAGATCAATTTACAAGTAAGGCAGATTAATAAGAGAAAAGTTTACTTAACCATGTATGTGAGGAGAATCAGAGTGATTACTCAATATCCCAATAAAGTTCAGATATTTTTACCTGTCCTTTCAGAGGGGAGGGAGAGGTCAGGAATACAGGTATTTCTGTTTAGGGGCAATAAACAGTTGCTAAGGAAGATGAATA